>JAUELE010267731.1:0-10107 GCA_031471655.1 Diodora aspera | reverse complement strand
GAAATATTGCCCCTGCAATGTAAAACATTATCTGAACTTCCTCGGTGTGCAACATGCACATCATGTTGTTATGGCTGCAATATTGCCCCTGCAATGTAAAACATTATCTGAACTTCCTCGGTGTGCAACATGCACATCATGTTGTTATGGCTGTAATATTGCCCCTGCAATGTAAAACATTATCTGAACTTCCTCAGTGTGCAACGTGCACATCATGTTGTTATGGCTGAAATATTGCCCCTGCAATGTAAAACATCATCTGAACTTCCTCGGTGTGCAACGTGCACATCATGATGTTATGGCTGTAATATTGCCCCTGCAATGTAAACATCAACTCAAGTTCCCTGGGACATCTTCCCAGGTCCGTATTGTTATATCACTGCTATCTATCTACACCTAGACCAGCTAGCTTACCTAACATTTATCTTGTCGGCAGTCAGGGTTTTGTAACAAAATAACATTTGCCATCATCCGTTTTGACAAGGGGAGATGAGGCATTCATCATCACCTTCCTCAAAATAACCTCCTCACCTATGGAACTGTGGGATAAGATAATTAGAGGAAACAGAGATCATATGTTTAAATTGGCATCTTTTATGATAGTGTGCATGGCTTGTCTTGGACAGATTTGGTTATGGCATTTGTTTTTCTGATGAGCCAGGAGATGTCAGGGTTTTATCTTCTGTAGAACATGAGATGTGTTTTTCATGTATGAGGAGTTGAGCTATGGCAGATTAATCTGTGATGGACACATGCAGGAATGAGTGAGTGAGTGGTAAGTTGTGTGTGTGAGTGGGTGAGGATCATTCCATGTGAGTGGACCAGTCGATGAACCCGATCATCTCAGAAAAATTTGTAAAAAGTGTATGTTATTGTGTGTTCAGAGATATGAAGAACATAGGTCAATAAACTCATTGGTTACAGAGATAAAGTATCCTCAACACAATACCCAGCTCACAGTGTTTTCACTATGTTTGTTTGTCTTGCAATGTTTGTAAAGACATAAGGGATTCTCAATGTGTCCGGGTGCAAATTGATAGGGACAAACCTTCCAACAAGTTTGGTAATTTCATGTCTTTTTTATCTTCGCTTCTTATTCTGACCGCTTGGTGGGGTTCGCATAAGTAAAATATCGGATAAGTAAAAAAACCTCCATTGTCACTTGAAATTTTACTTGAACACATTTTACTTGATTTCCCCTCAAGTGAACACTTAATTTTGTGACAGATACAAGAAAAAAGTGGCATTCACTGACTTGTTCACTGACATATTCACTCAACCACTGTCTCAGCTATTCTGGTGGGACTTCCAGGGTGTGACATGATATCACTGTAAAGAGTAGGGCCTCAGTAACTCAATGCTTGTCAGACAAGCTAATTAAAATTGGGATCTTCTGCTTTCAATTTTCATACTATTGATCTCTTTTATGCACCATATCATCACTCATGGAGATCCTTGCTTTGTGTTATGGCTGAAACATTGCCCTTGCAAGGTGAAACATCATCTTAACTCTGTCAGCCACTCCATCAAGGACATGGGGAGCAGTGGTTAGTGTCCAGCAATCTGCCAGCCGTGGCAGTTGTGCTTCAAGTCCCTCCCCGGGCACCTCTCTTTTGGCCCGGAGAGACAGGAGCCCCGACACAGACTTGATGTTGGTGAGACCGTGTAGATGTGCCTGAAAGACTGCCGAAAATCATCTAAAAACCCCACATCACTCGCTCACCCCAATTAAGGATACATGTACATGCACTCATGTACGTATTTTGGTTGCAGATACAAGAAAAGAGTGGCGCAAAAGTACACTTCAGAGAAGAGAATTCACTCACTAATACGAAAGAAGAGGATCGTACGGTCGTGATACGTGGCACCTCGGAGACAGCTCAACACGCTGAGTTGCTCATTCAGAGAATCATTGCAGAAATGCCTAACATGTTCACAGAGGAAATCCGAGTGCCAGGCTACTGCCTTGGCAGGATAATAGGTAGGAATTCAAGTTTCCATTAGGGTAAAGTGGGATAATAGGTAGGAATTCAAGTTTCCATTAGGGTAAAGTGAGATAATAGGTAGGAATTCAGGTTTCTGTAAAGGATAAAGCCTCTACACGAGGACTTTATAGAGACTGAAGACCCTAGTTCTAGGTGATGTCACCATAGGCTAGGGCCTTCAATCCCTATAAAGTCCTCGAGACCACAGGCCTTGTGTGCGCAAGCCATGTGCGTGACCTTCTGAACATGCCTTAGCAACTGCATCATTTGAAAATCGTGCAGTGTTCATTACCTTCAATTTTCAATTAATTGACTGAATAAATAAATATTTATTTATTTATACAATTTGAGTTTTGGGACAAGTATAGGACCGGGTTGCCCAAACTTTGGTTGTAGGTTTGTAGATATGAATTAATTATCCAGTGCTAGTTCGAAACCTCTCCCAGGCAACAAAGTTTCAGCTCTGTCAGCTTGGACCCCCTTAAACTTGATAAGTAGAAAAAATTTCCAGCACCGTGGCTGCTTATAATAACCTCTTTGAAGTATAAGGATGGGATCGAGGGCCTTATATACAAACTCAGATAATAACCAGCTAGGAGGTTATTATAACAATGGGAGAGCCTTACAAACTCAGATAATAATCTGCTAGGAGTTTTTTATAAGGATGGGAGGGCCTTATATACAAACTCAGATAATAACCAGCTAGGAGGTTATTATAACAATGGGAGAGCCTTACAAACTCAAATAATAACCAGCTAGGAGTTTTTTATAAGGATGGGAGGGCCTTACAAACTCAAATAATAACCAGCTAGGAGTAACAATGGGAGTGCCTCACAAACTCAGATAATAATCTGCTAGTTGCTCATCCAGAGAATCATTGCAGAAATGCCTAAAGTATTCACAGAGGAAATCTGAATGCCAGGCTACTGCCTCGGCATGATGATAGGTAGGAATTCAAGTTTCTATATGTCTCAGCAGGATAATAGGTGTGAATTCAAGTTTAAGTTGACAGTTTGTCCATACAGTATTTGTCTTTTGATGAACAATTTCATCCAATCGTAGCTACTCGTCTCTTTCCGTGACCAGGCAGAGGACCCCTATGCCTCTCTTCGCCATTTTTAATAAGACCCATCTCAGTCCAGCGCAAAGCGAGTACAAGAAAAAACTGGTTTGAAAACTACTGTAGGGAAAGATAACTCGGAATTGTTGCCCCTTTGTGCCTTCGCTTGATAATATTCGGGGCAAGCAATGTTATTAAATAAATTTTATACCCAAAAAAACAGATAAGCACATTTGTGTTATAAATCACCATCCAAACAAATTAATAAAAAAAACTTTCAATGGAACTATTTGGTCATATCACTTCTAAACGTACACCACAAATTCGCTCGGTAACACTCAGCTTAATCCTAAAGGCCTATATGAAATCGGACACCACCCATTCTGATTTTCATTCCTCCGCCATGCATAATTTATTCGCATGGTGTCTGACGAGAGGCATACGAGTCCTCTGCCCGCTCACGGAAAGAGACCAATAGCTACGATTGCAATTTCATCATGTGACGGCAGTTTTTTTTAGCTCCAAATGCCATTATGTTACATGTACATCATATATACTCACTAAACCAGCAAGAATGAGTTGTTTTGAATGCACTGAGAGGCTGTTCCATGATGCCCAGACATCTCTGAAATTAAAGCACAACCTCTCAGTGGATCAGGAGTGCGGGTCCTATGAGATTTCTTGATTGAATTTGAGCTAGTATATGTATATCCTTCCCATGTCTTTGAACTGTTTGAGCATGAATATTGCACATGGGAAACATTGGGTTTTGATAAGTGTGCATATTTCAGTGTTGGATTCACGTCATATTTTCAGGACGAAACGGAGAGAACATTCGACAGATGTCCAGGACATCCAATGCCAAAATCTACATTGACCGAACCCAAGACGCATATGGCAGAGACGCCCCAAAGACAGTTGCCATAACAGGCTCACGACAGCAGATCGATCTTGCCAAGGTCAGTTCATGTGGTGTGCAGATTTTGAATAGCAGCTTTGGTGTGGCAGACAAGCAGTCCTCAAAGTTGGTTGGTAGTACCTGCTTGGCTGAGTTGTGGGTTCCTTGTGGGCGACGACGGAAATGGGGATTGCAGGGTGGTCCAAAACAACGGGGAATATACATATATAAGTAAAGACATAACTGAGGTAGGGGTAAGGAAACCGACTGCAAGGGGGGGGTGGGGTGGGGATGGTGTTGTGTGTTCGGGGGGATGTGAAGTGAAGACAGTAGTCAGATGGAGTAAGGGGTATTCAGGGGTAACTAACACAAGACTGTGAAACAATAGGAAAATGTGTGCAAGTCCAGTGGAGTGCTGGGAGTATTGTATGATGCCCGAGAGAGGCGGCATGGGACGGTTCAGTAAACACTCTTGTAGAAGGGCAAACCTGAAGCTTCTTTCTATTTCTTTGTCTGAATTCCAGGGACTAATCCAAGAGAAGGTGGATGAGGAAGAGGTTTTCCGCACCCAGGTGTCAGTTTCAGGTGCCAATCGAGATCAGAGAAACGCAAAACGGAAAGAGAGCGACGAGAAGCCAGAACCACAGCCATTGACTAGAGCAGGTATGTCAAGAGTTGTTTCCCTTTGGAAGTGATGCTTAAGCCCAGACCACAAGCAGTTGCCTTGGGCAGAAGTATAAAATGTGTACATGTCACGATAATGCAGTGTTTAGCTCAAGTAATGTCAGATGTCACTTCCACTCATTTCTCATTCATTCTTCAGTCGTTCATTTGGCCACTCGTTCTTTCTGTTTATTTGTACCTCCTTTTGTAAATTTTTTAGTGGTGCAAAAAGAGGACTGGAGTGAATGTAACAAGGCTTCTGATTGGCCGGAACAGAAGGATTACCTCGAGGTGTATGTGTCTGCGGTTGAGAATCCTGGCCACTATTGGGTGCAGATCATCAACACAGCTGCCCTCCAGCTGGACACTGTGACCGATGAGATGACAAGATTCTACAGCACAGTGGAAGCTGATAAGGTAAAGACAACTGGACCTACAGTGTCACTTAGAAAGACTAGGTCTAAGTGATCGCAGGGATACAGATAAGCTCTTGCGACAATTGGGTATTTATCCCTCAACTTTTCACATAATTGGGTATTAATACTTTCATTTTGGGTAGCATAAACATTTTTCCCCATGAAACATTTTGCAATATTTGTTTTAATATCCCTGTTGATTCTGCGATGCCCCTATGTATATATATATATATGCATATAACGACTGTTGAGACAGTGGATAGTGTACCAGTCTTGAAAATTTTTAAATTTCCATCAACCTAGAGACGATGGAAAGCGATGTTTATGTAGTTATGAAATCTGTCAACCAATCAACACTGACTATCACATGCACTTGATTTAACTAAATATACAGAATAGTAGGCAAAATATTCTTAAACAATTACATAAAGCATTTTTTGTTTGCTCTTCGTTATGCAAATCTGTAAAAAATAATTGCGTATTTGCAAAATTCTGTTTCACATTTACGCAAATACAGTGCTTATTTGTAGTACTGTGACAGTATATGAATAACTGAAAGATAACTGAAACTCTGAGGGTCAGAATAGTCCAGCGGTCAGCATATGTCCGTTCAGTAACCTACCAGACTTGCCAGTTCAATCCTGAAGGTGCACTTCAATTTCAACCTGGACACGGAACACTGACACAGATATATATGTTATGTGAATGATGCACTTTGATGTAAAATAGATGATTATAATATGTCTTCTATATAGAACCTATATTCACTCATACATGTATGCTCAGAGTGCTTAAAGAGAGTCAGCAGTAGGAATGAGTGAAGAGGAAAGTCTTGAGTTGAGACTTGAAGATTTGTATGATCTGAGATGAGAAGGCAGTGTTCCTCTCAAATGCTGCAGCCACTTTAAAAGATCGGAAACCATAAGATGTTGTCATGAGAGGGAACAACAAGGGTCAGGTGCTGGCAGATCTTAAGTTCCGTGTTTTGTACTGATGTAACAGTTCACTCAACAACTTGGGAGCAGCCCCATGAACGCATTGGTAGCTCAGACACAGTTCTACCTTCAATTTGTAGCCAGTGCAGTAATGTAAGAACTGGGGTTATATATGATCATGTTTAACCGTTTGAACCCTGGGTTCCCTACGTCTTGGGCACCACCACCCAGATTCCTCAATGGGAAACAGTGAAAGAATGCTTCCTTATCAAAAATGAGATCAGATGTAATAGAGTTGCTTATTGGCTGAGAAGTTGCCTAATTATCAGTTCCTAAACAGCAACATGTGTCGGCTGGTATGCCAGTCTCTGGGTTATCTGCACTTGCTGGTTGTGGCCTCAAAGGGGTCAGGGCTCTACTTATGAATCTGGCAGCTGTATTTTGTACCATTTACAGCCCCGATATCTGATCTTTAATACAAGAGACAATAACAAAAGTCTAAACGTGGAAGACCCAGTGAGCAAATCGCTGCACCAGCAGCCATCTGGTGTAATGGTTATAATCACTCGTACACTCTGTGAAATTGAAATCATCAATTATTCTTGCAGGAGTTCCAAATTCCAGAAGCTTCCCTTGGAGATCTTGTTACTGCCCAGTTTGACCAGGATCCGGCATGGTACCGTGCCCGCATCGTCGGCTTTGAGGGTGAACGTGCTGACTTGTACTACGTCGACTATGGTGACAATTGTTGGGTGTCACGTGACCAAATGAGACGACTCAGGTATGACAGTGGGTGTTGGTGTGACCAGTAATCTCCCAGTTTCATCCATTGTGGGTTTGAACCCTGCCCAAGTAGCTTTGTCAGCCTGCAGATCAACCACACACCCGGATATAACCTCTGCCCAAGAAGCTCTGTCAGTCTGCAGATCAACCACACACCCGGATATAACCCCCGCCCAAGTAGCTCTGTCAGTCTGCAGTTCAACCACACACCCGGATATAACCCCCACCCAAGTAGCTCTGTCAGCCTGCAGATCAACCAAACACCCGGATATAACCCCCACCCAAGTAGCTCTGTCAGTCGGCAGATCAACCACACACCCGGATATAACCCCCGCCCCAGGAAACTATGTCAGCCTGCAGATCAACCACACACAAGGATATAACAGATAGATCTGTTGCTTTTCCTTCAATTAATAATAATAATAATAATTAAAATAATAATAATCATCAATGTACATAGCATCTATTCCATTCTAATGTACATTCCGTCTTCCTGTTAGATAATAGAAGGCCAATATATTTGAAGAACTTACTTAACCTTTCTGACTGACAGGGCAGTGAATGGGGCAGTGATAACCCAGTAATCTGCCAGCTTTGGTGGTTGTTGTTTGAATCCCTCCTGGTACATCTCTTTCAGCTCTGAGATTGGCCTCTGATGTGATGTACGGGTCACCATGGTGATGTGATTGAAAGGTAACCGAAAACCATGTTGAATCCAACATCACTGACTCTGAGTGACGGTTTTCATCACTGACTCTGAGTGACAGTTTTCATCACTGACTCTGAGTGATGGTTTTCATCACTGACTCTGAGCGACGGTTTTCATCACTGACTCTGAGCGACGGTTTTCATCACTGACTCTGAGCGACGGTTTTCATCACTGACTCTGAGTGACAGTTTTCATCACTGACTCTGAGTGACGGTTTTCATGCCAATACGATTATTTAAGAATGGTATGAGATATAAAATACCAAAATGTGATCCTTTGATTTTTTTCTTTACAGACCAGATTTCCTAAGTCTACCATTCCAAGCTATTGAATGTAAGCTGGCTAACGTAGAGCCCAGGGGTAAGTCACTCATATTAATTCTGTTTATGTCTTCTCCTCTCGGGTGGAGAAAATGTATTCGTTCTTAAAAATTAGAAACCTATGGTTGATTTTGTGCATTGTTTTGGAGGTAACTGATTTCCTTGTAATAACCCTTCGCAAGAGACTATCCTCAGCTTACTTCCCTCAAGTTTGAGTATCTCAAGCATAATAATAATAATAATAATAATGAGTACTTGTATGGCGCCATTCCACCCACTAGTGCATGCTCAAATCGCAACATGTAAACAGAAAACAGACTATTTACACAAAAACTATACAGCTATGTACAAAAGTACTGGAGAACAGTCTATTCATAGCCAGCTGTGAAGAGGAGGGTTTTTAAAGAGTTCTTGAAAACTGCTAGAGATGGTGCCTGTTTAATGTTCAAGGGAAGGGAGTTCCAAAGAGTTGCTGCTGCATAGTCAAATGTTTTGAAACCAAATGATTTTAATTTTCTTTTGGGAACTTGCAAGAGACATTTGTGGTCAGTAAGAAGTTCTGATAGATAGGATGGAGCTTGTTTATGCAGGCACTTGTACGTTATGCACAGAAGCTTATATTCAATTTTGGCTTTGATGGGCAGCCAGTGCAAAGACTTGAGAACAGGTGTTATATGATTTCTTTTAGAGGAGTCGTGTTTTATCCTATACATATATAGCTGGCATGGTGGAAGCATATATCGGTGTCACAGTTGTCTCCCCTGTCCTGTGCAATTCAGCTTATAGTTCAGCCTAAAACGGTCTCTTTGTTGCAGTAACATCCAAATTTAAATTTGATATCAATGAATCTCTTGAGCTAGAACTATATTCTGGGATGTTGATGTTACAGAAGACAAGTGGAGCGAAGAAGCAATTAATGCTTTCGAGGAGATGACTTACTGCGCCCAGTGGAAGGTCCTTGTTGCTCGCACGGTGAGATACGAGAACCGAGGGTCAGACATGGTTCCGTGCCTACAGTTATACGACACAAATGGGCCACAGGTAAGTTCATCTCTTGTCACATACTTTATAAAGTGATAATTTTCAAAGGAACATTCAATCGAAGCTGCTAGGGAGGCTCAAGAAGGTGATCAGTGCATTACCATCTGCTTCCAACTGGGTACCCAAGTTCAGCTGAGTTACTGTTGCAATTTTATGAGCAAAGCCATTTGCCAGAGTGACACCACTACATTGTCAATCAGTGTTCATTTTAGGCCGCGCCATCGAGCCATTGGCGCATTGGAGTTATCAAATGACCCATTAATCGTAGTAACAGCGGGCCCGCCCTTGTGGTGCACTGTAAATAGCCGAATGGGGATCTACACTTTCGCGTTTTTATTCATTTGTCTCAAACAAAACACTGCGAAACTCACGATTCGATTTGTGTTACAGCTTCCGGATAAATGTCTCATAAACTCCCTGCAGCGTATGCCAGGCAATGAGCTATAAAAAAGAGTTTTGCGATGCCTTTCAGTTGCTGTCGTGTGAATGCAGTGCTATTTTGTAAACGGTTATTTTATTGGCTGAAATCTGTAAAGGTAGCCAATGCGTGTGATTTTCACAGTTTTTGGCTTTATCGTAAGCATGGCAGACAACAACAACGCTCCGGCTGTCAAAATGAAACGCCAAGCGATTTTAGACTTTTGTGTGTCGAAAAAACAAGAACTAAATGAAGGTCGAACGAAAAAAAGCGATGATATTATGTCTGATTCTTCGATAATAATTCATGAGACTGACCGAAAATTCTAAAGTGCTGAAGCTTTATCCGTGGGTTTGATACGACAATGCAAGTGGCTCGATGTTTTCTGATATTTGTATAGAAAAATAAAGGATGTTTATTTTTGTGTGTAAATTACAAAAATGAACATGATCGCAATAGAATAGTGTTTAAGCTCAATTCAGTTTATTATCTTAAGGTAAATTAACACAAAACTGACATGACCCCCTCTTTTTCACAAATGGTTGACCCAACCATTTTGCTCAAGGTGAGACAAATGACCCTTTCAGTGTGAGGCAAGGTGAACCCTTGAAGACCTGACAGCCTTACAATGTACACCATTCACCCTGACAGCCTTACAATGTACATCATTCACCCCGACAGCCTTACAATGTACACCATTCACCCTGACAGCCTTACAATGTACACCATTCACCCGACAGCCTTACAATGTACACCATTCACCCTGACAGCCTTACAATGTACACCATTCACCCTGACAGCGTTACAATGTACACCATTCACCCTGACAGCCTTACAATGTACATCATTCACCCCGACAGCCTTACAATGTACACCATT
>JAUELE010267720.1:0-10107 GCA_031471655.1 Diodora aspera | reverse complement strand
TTACTCCAGTCTGAGGCTAAGTCCAAATTTGTTTCCATGGAAACAGGAAAAATAATAGTTTTGTAAAATCTTCACGAACAGAAGGTACATCTACAGTATCTGAAGGACGTATGTATCAAGTTTTGTGAACAAATCTCTTACAGTTTTCAAAGTCTGCCCCCAAAATGATTTTGGCCAGTCAGAGGCTAAGTACAATTTTGTTTCCATGGAAACAGAAAAATTAAATATTTTGCAAAATCAAAAATAGCAAAAGGTACATCTACAGTATCTGAAGGATGTATGTACCAAGTTTTGTAAATATATCTCTCATGGTTTTTGAGCTCTGCTCCGGAAACAATTTTGGGACAGACGAACAAAGACTGTGGCGGGTGATAGTACACTTATATTGTGCGCTAGTATGTTCAAAGTGCTCAACATTATTACCTCAGTCACTGAACAATGTACTATCCAGAACATTTGTCAACTCCCCGGGGAGTATACAACCCAAGCTTCCAGTTAGGTGCTAGAAGGCTAACTTTCACATATCCATCGCTTTCCGACCAGGTACCCAATTTCAGCTGGATGGACTGCGGTAATTTAAGAGCAAAGCCACTTGGCCAATTTCATCGTAGGGGGTTTGCAACAAGTGATCTCCAATGAAGTCTTTACTGAGAAACACGGAAGTATTTTAAATCATGGCAGCTTGTACAAGACAGAAGTGCTGATAGATGACGCAGAACAGATGACGGAAATACAGTTGATCTAAATACGGCGACTTCAGTCTGTTAATTATTCACTTCAACCTTATCTACTAATGAACACTTAATATTTAAAGTGTTCTTCCACGGCTTTTACCACGAAGCAGTGAAAAGCAGATTAGCGCTGCTGGAAAGTAAAGACTTTATACCAACGCTGAAAACAAATCTATTCCTCGGAGACAAGCAGAATAGAGAGCATGAGAGTCAAGTATTAGAAAATAGAACCACTCTCGCCCAAAGGATTGTGTTTTAAACTAGCCATACTCTCAGTTCCAAATAGTTGGTCGTGGTCTCTGGGAATAAGTGCTCTTCTGATTAGACCTCCTCTGTTAATATTTAACCAGGACTCTTTGGACATCCTTCATTTGAGCAAACAGCACGCACCTCGCTTAATGAGATTTAATTAATAAGACTGCTTGAGGTGAAACAAACATTAGGATATTGCAGCCGGGAGTCCTCCAACAAATCAGAATGGCTTGAAGGTTTTGCTATTGCAAGCCCCGGTGGCAGAGTTACTACCAACCAAGCCCTGACACTGAACGCCAAGGCCCCCGAGCCCCTAGGCCGAGCACCAGGGCCCCATTTTATGAAAGCATTGTAACTTTAGGATGTCGTAAATATACAACGAGGTTTAAGATGTTGTAAGTTTTAGCCTTAGTTAACACGCTGTTTAAATTTAGGAGAGCTTTGTAAAATGGTAGAAGATCGTTAAGACATGGATTAAGACGTTGTTAAGGAGGTCATAATGATAAGATGCTTTCGTAAAACGGGACCAGGGCCCCTGAGCTTCTAGGCTATATCCAGACCTCGCCTCATCCTTCAGAAAAAATGTGTAAATGTAATAACAATAATGGATAGTTGTTTTATAGCGCGATATCTCCACCTAACAGTAGACTCAAAGCGCTTCCATATATTACCCTGGTTAACCCAAGTTGCCTTTCAGCGCTAGAAGGTCATTACACTCCAACAATTGGAGGACCAGTACCTAGTTTGAGCTGGCTGGACTGAGACAATTGGAGTAAAGTGTCATGTCTAAGGACACAACACAGCTCCGCGAGCCGGGGACGAACCCGGGTCGCCAGACTACAAATCCGACGCTTTACCACACGGTCACCGCGCCTCGCAGATATACCGATTTGGCGCTTGCGGGGTATGTGTTGCCTAAAAGGAGGGGGAAGAGTGTTAGTATTTTAGCCCCATGTGAAAGGAGATTGTTTGGAAGGAAGTTTGTGCTATTTAGTGAATACAGATGTTATTGCAGGGTAAGAGAGAAGGGAGTAATAGTAATTATTTGTTGTTGATTATTTAGGATTAATTATTTGTTGTTGATTAGTTAGCATTGTTTTGCTTTATTTTATTTTATTATATTTAAATATTTTGTTTAAAAACAATAATGAATTGGGATTTACCTAGGTGTTAGCAGTTAACTGGGTTTGTTAGACTAACTTCAATTCTTTCATTTTATACAGTGAAATCCGGATAAGTAAAACTTCAAGGGACCAGGGATATTTTTTACTTATCCGATATTTTACTTATTCGAAGCAACCAAGCAGTCACAATAAGAAATGAAGATGAAAAGAAACATGAAACCACTGGGCTTGTTTGAAGGTTGCTCTCTATCAGTTTGCACACAACCACATTGGAAACCACCTAAGTCTTTACGAATAATTACAACACAAACACACGTAATGGAAACACTGTAAGCTAGCTAGATATTGTGTTGAGTGGGTCAGTGTTAACTGGGATGGTCACTTGTGTATTTTACTTATCCGATGGCATTTACTCGCTGAATTGATTGAAGGGACCTTGTAAAACATTTTAGTTATCCGGACTTTTTCCTTCAGAGATTTTACTTATCCGCATCAAAATAGTGATAAATACAGAAGAAACACGCCGGGACCACAGAAAATGTTTTACTTATGCAGATTTCACTATTTCATATTAGTCTCCTACATGTAACTGTAAAATAAAAATTTTCAATAATTGTCCAAAAATTATTTCAGTGGAATAAAGACTGTAATAATCGTTGGCTTATTGATTTGTTCACAATATTTTATTTTTGTAACAGTTTTTCTAAGCACTGTTAGTTGGACACAATTGCAAGACCTTCGTTGTTCTTGCCATAATACCTTATCTTTACAGTTCCAAAGTACTGACCCGAGAACAAAGGTAAACCCGTTTAAATTGTATTATACAAAACATGCTGCAAGCTCGAATCATTTATTACAGTCGAGTATTAAATACATTTTCATTTACAGTGCATGAAAACAGTTGCTTTCTCAATGTGTCATGTTATGAAAACAACAACAATAGCTTGCCAGAAAGTCACATTTCAATAAAAAAAAAAAGACTGAGATTACATATAATAATTGCAAACGTTCAGTTCAAATATGTAAATATGAAAGGCTTAGCCACGTGGTTTTAATCAATTTCTTCTGATAGAATGTTTTTCCCCAAACTAAAGGAAACAAATGGGAGCCTGTATTTAAGTTTCAAAATTCCTATTGACTTTTACGTTTTACCATCCTCGAAATCCAGGGCAGGTATGACTCCGCCAACGGTCCATCATATACCCTGGGTGTACTCCTATTCACAACAGTCGTTTTGTGTGTATGGACAGTCAAAATCTGCCAATGATAGAAAACCAATGAAATCTCGATTTCACTGCACGAGAAGTAACCCTTGATAAATTTAAGCACATAACGTCTTTACTTCGTCGAGTGTTCACATGATTGGACGCAAGCTTTCGCTATGGAAGCGTCGTTGATTGGTCAAAACGACCGCCTCGAAACGATCATATTATGAACAATTGGCCGACATTGTGCTGTTCGGGCTTAAATATTCCATTTAACCATTATCACCCCTTTTAAGTTGTTAACCCTATTATATATTCCTAGCAAAATCAGACCTGCCCTGAATGAAGATATTACAAAGATGATAAGTTTGTCAGCAAGTATTAAGAAAAAATTTAGTTTACAGGAGAAAGATCTTCCACCGCCACAACCCAAAAGAAATCAAATGGTTTTCACTGACGATTTGTCTGTTCAGACGCACACCACAGTTGCTGTCTCTAGGAAAGTGAAAACGATTCAGCACCAATTTGTTGCTGTTTGCTAACACTGTAAAAGAAACCAAATCCAGAAAATGTTGTTCCAGAACAGAAAGCTGTTCCACCTTTTACCTATTGGTACACTCACGCTAAATTGCTGTCTAAACGAGGTTGTAAGTTGAATTTCGTTCCACGCCATATGCGTCTGCAACTTGTAATCTATGCTCACCATCTTCTCTGAACAGACTGCAGTGGCTATGATAGATATACACAACCTTGCACGGATTGAGGACCTTGTACCCCAAAAGCTCGGAGTATATATACATTACAAGGTTCTCAGTGCCCCAGTCATACAGACGATGATTTAACAAAGTAATAGCTCTCTGTGTGAGTGTCCCTTGTGGAACAAAAATGTAGGCATCGTGAGATCCCACGTATGTCTCACACAAATCCGTTCCCAAACATGCTATGTTCTTCTCATGGCGGGACAAAGCGTACATGAGCTTTCTGTTTCTTATTATGGACTCATCGACGAGCTCAAAACCTTTGTCCATTAAAATGTCCGCGTGTGTGACAAAAACAAGTTTATTGTGAAGATGATCGAAAGCAAATTGATGGATTGTCAAGGCTTTGTCTGATTTTGTTTCTGGTACTTGATGCAAATGCAGTTTACGGTAATTTCCAACTCTTCTGTTCACGAAATCGACCATTTCAGGTTCTTCGTACAAAAGATGCACTTCTCGGACGTGCTGATTTCCCAAGAAATGTATAACCCCTTGAGCATATTCATCAAGCCTCTGTTCAATATGTTTCCTTTCATCGGGGTTTATTTGCCCTCGCTTGGAAAGGTATAAAGTAAATGTTGTCACAACATGAATTCTCTCTGATGTGTTAGCACGGATAACAAGAGCTTCACCCGGATTGCTTTGAGATTGATGAACATTGGCAACGTCTTGTTGACTCTTTAAAACCTGGCCAGTGTCTCTCAATGTGTCCTTCTGTTGTGCTTCGTGAGCTGTCTGTTGAGAGGGGTTGTTAACCACACGATTCGCGCTAAGGTTTTGATCTAAAGAATTTACCTGTTGATTGGCGATACCCTGACCGAAATGGTTTACCTGTTGACTGGAACCTTGCTGGGGTGGTATAGGATTTGCATCCACAGAAGGCTGCATGTTGTAAGGCGGGGGTTGTGGCTGGATCTGCAGCGTTGGATTGTTGACAGGGGCACTATTCATCCGTTCCAAGGGTAGATATGGGTGAACGTGGTGTTTATCCATCACTTTTTGCAAATAATCTTCAGAATTAGTCTTGTCAACAATTGGGGGATTATCCAAATTCTGCCGAGGTTGATAATTCATGTTAGGGTTATTATTTAAATTAGGATCGAGATTTTGATTGACATTTTGTTGCTGAAAGTCCCGCTGAGGACTGGAGCGGAAAGCATTATTATCAGGACCTGGATTATTGGGCTGTTGAACAAATTCTTGTTGAGGAACAGAATTTGGGGAGTTAGGATGGTTTATAGGCCAAGGGTTTGGATTCTTGACTGGTTGTGCAAAATTGGGTTGAAAATTTAACTGTTGATCGTTGGCATTATTGATGAGACCGGGGTGTTGATTATAAGCCTGTTGAGGAAAAGTCTGTTGCGGCTGAGGATTATTCTGATGTGACTGATGGTAATCGTGCGGTGGCTGAGGATACAACTGTTGCGGTTGAGGATTATTCTGCTGTGACTGGAGGTATTCTTGCTGTTGTTGAGGATTATTCTGCTGTGGTTGAGGGTATTCTAGCTGTTGTGGAGGATTATTCTGCTGTGGTTGAGGGTATTCTAGCTGTTGTTGAGGATTATACTGCTGCGACTGAGGATTATTCTGCTGTGGCTGAGGGTATTCCTGTTGAGGCTGAGGATTATTCTGCAAAGGCTGAGGATTATTCTGCAAAAGCTGAGGATTATTTTGCTGTGACTGAAGATTATTCTGCTGTGCCTGAGGATATTCCTGCTGCGGCTGAGGGTGCTCCTGTTGTTGCGGAGCATAATCTTGCTGTGACTGGGGATTATTCTGCCGTGGCTGAAGATAATCTCGCTGTATATTAGGATCATTCTGCTGCGGTTGAGGGTAATCTTGCTGCGGATGAGGATAATTGGGGTTATTTGCATTGTTTTCGTTGACAACATGAACAGGATAATTAGCCTGTTGGGCAGCACTGGGAAGAATATTATAATGAGAATTTTTGGGACCGTCTGCTGTTTCTGAGTACTGGCCATTGATATTTTGAACGGAATCTTGTTGATTGATGTGGACATTACCGATTAAATCGCCATTCCCGAGTTCTTGTCTCACATCTTCGTGAGGAAGAGGAATTTTATCAGAAGAATGGAGTAACCGCGCGTCTTTTTCTTGATGACTCACAGCGTCTGCTTCAACATGATTTAGAGGTTTCAAAACAGGCTGGTTGTTCAACACACCATGATTAACACGGTTTGTTTTTAAGTTCAGTAAAGCTACAATTGAATGAGACGCCCTGCCATAGGACATTCTATTAAATGTTTGAGCTGTAAAGATGTATAAAAGACATCCGGAAACGATAATTGCAAACATCCAGAGAAGACGTCTTCGGGCCATTGTGAAGAGTTGTGGGTTGTCAGCAAGGGTTCAAATGTTCTGAAAGAGAATAACACATAGACAGAGCAACACGAGGAGTAACAACTGTGTAATATAAATAATAGTAAGTGATTTGGGAATTAACATGGCTTTTCGCCGTCTTTCAGCGAGAAAAGAAAGAAAGAGAGAGAGAGATGGATTTTTACATTGCAGGGGGCAATATTTCAGCCATAGCGCAGTGTGATGTGCAAGAGTCACTTCGGGAAAAGGGACAACACAGTATCGATAGTAAGAAAGAAAACGCAAACGATCCTCATTTTAGACGGCTCTTATGAAAAGCATGAGGATACTGGGGTCCTATCCTTTCTGTGACATCCGAGAGAGAGAAAGAGAGAGAGAGTTCGGGGGTTGGGGGTTGGGGAGAGTGTTCATAAATGGTAATAAGCTGCCACCTTTCTCACGTCTCCATCTCTGGGTTGAACAAGCAGTGACCCGAGAATCGACCTAGGATCGGTAAGGTTTCATGACTACTGACTGAATGCGCCATCTACTGCGTTTTCCTCCAGCCAGCTAGTAATACTAAAATAACCTTAAAATCGTGAAGCAAAGAATTCAGTAGCAAATGGGCATCAAAATATCCTGATTGTATTTATACATTGGTATTCCTTACGTAACAATTGCTGAGTAAACTTCAATGTGTGTGGTGATCAGAACTGTTTTAAAGTATGCAACCAACGCTCAACAGCAAAAACATCTAGATCGTTTCTCTCAACAAGGTACTATATGGACACCTCTTAATGCACATTCCATATTTGTACCTAACTACTAATGAGCACAACCTTAATAATGAAACCAAATACCTTTTTAGATAACCCCAAGACACTTCTAAAATATTAAAAAACAATATATTGCATCCCAGTGAAGTTGACTTCAGAAAACACGAAAATTATCTGGATTTCACAGACATGAGATCAGTCACAGAAGACTAGCACAAAATATTGTCAACTTTATGTAACTTCAGACGACGTCAACCTTACCCACAGCAAAACCCCCACATGATATACGAATGTAGAAAGGCCAACGACATGACGAAATTTCACTTTCATGGTGACATTAATTGTCATGAAGAGAGGAGTCATTTATGATCATTCCACAATATCAAATCCTAAAGCGTCTTCTAAAGTGTTAATTTCAACCTCAATGCACGAGAAGACACAAACGGGTTTTTATCAGGCATTGACTTCGGACTGGCAATGCACGAGAAGACACAAACAGGTATTTATCAGGCACGATTAAGGGGCTGGCAATGCACGAGAAGGCACAAACGAGTGTTAATCAGACATTGACTTCGGGCTGGCTATGCACAAGAAGACACACACAGGTATTTATCAGGCACCGATTAAGGGGCTGGCTATGCACGAGAAGACACAAACGGGTATTTATCAGGCATTGATTATGGGCTGGTCATGCATGAGAAGACACAACTGGTATATGTCCGATATATATTATGGGCTAATCATGCACGAGAAGACACAGACTGGTATTTGCCAGACACTGATTATGGGCTAGCAGTGCATGATAAGACACAAACTGGTATTTGTTTGGCATTGATTATGGGCTGGCTATGCACGAAAGGCACACACGGCTATTTGTTAGGCACTGATTATGGGCTGGCTGTGCATGAGAAGACACACACTGATATTTGTCAGGCACGGAATATGGGCTGGTTGTGCAAGAGGAGACATACACTGGTGTTTGTCCTGCATTAACTATGGGCTGTGGCAATGCACGAGAAAACAGAAACTGGTATATATCGGGCACTGATTATGAGCTGGCTATGCATGGGAAGACACACACTGGTGTTTGTCAGGCACTGAATATGGGCTGGTTGTGTACGAGAAGACACACACTGGTGTTTGTCAGGCACTGAATATGGGCTGGTTGTGCAAGAGCAGACATACACTGGTGTTTGTCCTGCATTAATTATGGGCTGAGGCAATGCACGAGAAAACACAAACTGGTATATATCGGGCACTGATTATGAGCTGGCTATGCATGAGAAAACGCAAACTGAGATTTGTCAGGCACTGATTATTGGCTGGCTGTGTACGAGAAGACACACACTGGTATTTGTCAGACACTGATTATGGGCTGGCTATGTTAACCATGCTCGATGTCCTTAACAATATTAGTGTATCATATGGCCTTTCGTCAAGCGTTTTAGTTACAGGACTGTTAACAGTGTTGACAAATTCTAAAGTGACCATGGTGGTAGAAGCAACAGCTAAGAAAATCACAATCCGAAAGGCTTCACGAAATTGCATAAATGTTTTTTACTTATAAAAATCAACTATTTTATCAGAAGGCCTTTTAACATCCATAGTAGACGATCTTAGATGACTTTAAATTTTAGCGTTTGAGAAGGGGCCTCAGAATGTATAAACTCAGTCCTAACCAGAAGTAATACGCAAAAAAGAACATAGGATGCAGATGACCATTAAGTACGAACACTTTCAAACCATCCACTACAACATATGACACATCAAACATGGACACATACACATCACACAAATACAAACTGATGTTTCGTCTGGCTAACTAAAACGATCGTCAGCTGGTATTTGAGAAAAAATATCATCCATGACGTGTCATTCATTACTTTCAAATAACTACCATCCGATTCACATATCTGTAATTGAATATATCTATCTTTAGATCAAGTTCATTACACGTCCTTTAAGAAGTGACTATGAACCTCATTCACGTTTACTATCTCCTATGAGTGATATCACACTGGGATCAGTGGTCATTGACTGTACTTTATAGTGGGACATCAGATTGTATTTGATGAGGATAGAGATAGCAGCAGCAAGATCTTCACTTCGGGGCGGACGTTAGGAAAGTGCACTGAACCATACGCCTCACGGTTGTTAGTCGTAGTCTACTGTCTGTTATTATGTAGGACAATGATATTGAATATACCGACCTGTTAAACCCACGAGAAAAAGAGCATTAGCATCAGTTGTACACGTATATTCCGCGTTGACAAACCATACATCCCGACAACATTATATATCGGTATGTATCGTTTGTCAACGATGAATGTTTCTTTATCTCTCAACTAAACCGATGGGACGTATGTAGCATGGAACTGTATGAAACTAAGGAAACTATGAGGGATCACTGAAATTACCCTAACCACCAGAACCATAATGACACTAGTAGTACACCTAAACTAGACATAGTCACAAATATGTCAGTTCAAGTTATCACCTTCACGGACTCTGACAACCTGCTGGTATCGTGTGTGTGTGTGTGTGTGTGTGTGTGTGTGTGTGTGTGTGTGTGTGTGTGTGAGGGTGTGTGTGTGGGTGTGTGTGTGTATGCATGTATGTGGCAGGGACGTCCTAACGTTCTTAACAGCCAGAGTGATACACATCAGAATTTGAAAAAGAGACATATGAACATTAATCTTACATTAAGAACTCTATCTGACGAACGTTGGGTTTGTCCATCGCTGATATTTAACATAAAGTATGTTTCTTTGAGTTTACGACCAACTACGGAAGCCTATACGGGTCAGACAAAAGAATTATAAAACTATTAATATTATGTCGACAAAACGACGTACTGCTATGTCAAAATTACGACGTCATGTCTAAATAACGACATAATGCTATGTTGAAATTACGACGTCATGTCTAAATAACGACATAAT
>JAUELE010267719.1:0-18397 GCA_031471655.1 Diodora aspera | reverse complement strand
ACCTTAGTCCCAGTGACGGATTTAGAGGAGGCTCTACATTGGAACTTTTGCAGCTATGCAATATTCTTAGAGTTTTGTGTCCTGGAAGCCAAAATGGAGGGGGGAGCCTGAATGCCCTCACTTGTTACGGGACAAGGGCTGGCACACCGTCCCCATCCAATTTCTTCACTGTACAAATCACTCATCAGAACGCATCTCCGACGATCGAGGACCACAAGAGCTTCCGGGGTTTACATGTATGCGGTGCCTGGACCCTCGCCTGGTGTTCTTGGATTGTCACCCCTCTGCAATTGCTTCCGTCGCCCCTGTAATTACATTATTTGGACCAGCGACAACGCTCATTGTAATAAATGCAGGAAAATGCATCTCAGAGCAATCAGAAATTTACAATTTTCCCGAGAAGGATGCCACCGAACCCTACAATACTCTTCGTTTCGTTCGTCAAGATTAAGCTTCCAGCATCCCATTCCACCAAATCTGCCCCCGCCTTTTAAAGTACGTTCTATATCCTTGTAAAATACATCAAATAATGTATCAAATGTAATAGTTAAATAAATAAATAATTTGTCTTCAATTATCTGAGAAAAATATATTTTGTCCAACGCCATGAGACAGAAAAAAAATTAACAAGAAAAACATATTCCACCCCCCTCCCCTTCATACATCAAATGGTTGCTCTCTTAATTTCGTTCAGTAGATATTTTATCATTGCCGCTAGATTCGTGTTGAAATCCCTAGGACCCGTTCCACAAACCAATTTTAGCGCTAAGTTGATCGTAAACCCCAAAATCAATGTTTGACCCATCAAGAGAATCCAATATAATTATTGCAGTTTCAACAGTTCTAATGAATAACAAGGCCACATATCGTGCCAAACTCTTCATCACTGTTGGTGGTGTCATTATACCCAGGATTTCGAAGATGGGCGAACCCTTGAACGCCTGAAAGCTTTCCAATTAAAGACGATCGCCCATCTTACTACTGTACGTGACGTGGGTCCATTGCACGAGGCCAACTCCCCTCACTTATTTGCGCAGAACCGTTGAAATAGAGATAGGACAAGTAATAATGAGGTTTATTCAACATAGGCTAGATCCGGACCCTACAGTCCGTCACACAGTGTGGAGCTTGGTGTTCGGGCGCTTCTGGACTGGGTTTGGCTTCCTCTTCCAGCCAGCTGTTTTGCAACGTGTATCTTCCACCAAGAGTGTCACGCAAGCTAAAAGGTAGGGTGTGGCCAGAGAAACCAAGGTTTGTGTATTCCGACTGAATTAAACTAGTGGGCAAAATAAAGTATGCACCTATGTTTGATGTTGTATAAAATGAAAACTAAAACAAGAATATGATAATCATTGATGGTATATTAAGCAATAGGATCACATGCAGAATGTCCTACACAATTTCAGCATAAACCTCCGATCAGCTGAAGTACATGTAACGTTTAAAAGAACATGGGATAGGTATATCACAGTTCCAAGGAAAGATCAGAATCAACACGGTACTGTCGCGACGGGTCCGCTGCCTTCTACTTATTAAATGGCACACTCAGTAACGAGTGTGACCACCACGAGGATCAATGCCACCTGATGACGTAATCAGGAATCCGACTTCGTTCGTCCTTCAAACGGTAAGCAAGCTGTCGTATGTTGCTGGTGGATGCGGAAGTCTTCCGATACGACGATTAAGGTGTTCCCACAGGTGTTCGATTGGATTCAAAACTGGTGAGCATGCTGGCCATGACGTTATTAGCATTCAGGAAGTCCTGGACGAGCCTGGCTGTGTGAGGTCTAGCATTATCTAGTATATATAGGAAGTACTTAAAGTTGGATACGTGTTCGAAGTTCTGTTGTAAAGTTCGGAATGCATGTTTTTGTATGTCATGGTATGGTCGTACCAAAATATATGAGGTTATTCAAAATTCTGCAAAACCAAAAAACATATATTTTTGTGTATTATTCGTGGTGTGTGCATACGTTTATGTATATTTATCGTTCCATAGGTTGTTGTGTTTTTTTAAAAAAAAAGACCCATTGAGTTTGACCACGTATCCAACTTGAAGGACTCATGAATAACAACAATCTACAATGATATAACAACATTGAACCAGGACAGTTGGAAAGTTGAGTACAACTAATATATAATATGATATATAATAGTCTTTTTATTTAGTCGTTGAAAGGGGCAGTTGGACCACGATGCGCGTATAGAGAGTATTTTGGGGGGAAATAGGTTGGGTCAGTTTCTGTTCGAAATACTTAGCAGAAAGTAGTTCCGGCACGCGGCACGACGGGCCGTAGTTTTCATGGAAACAATGAAGTCATGGTTTAAACATGCATATGCATTATAGGGTGTGTGTGTGTGTGTGTGCGCGTGTGTGTGTGTTCATGCAATTCGTCCATCGTAACCGGCGATGACACTTCAGTCAAATCGTAGCTACTCGTCTCTTTCCGTGACCGGGCAGAGGACTCGTATGCCTCTCGTATTGCCATTCCTCCGCCATGCGTCAATGCCTCGCATGTCAGGTCTCGAGAGGCATACGAGTCCTGTGCCCGGTCACGGAAAGAGACGAGTAGCAACGATTGCACTTCAGTCGTCCTGCAGCTGCCGGAGATATATCTACCTGTGAGTGCGCTGACGGCTGACAAGACCCGCCCGTGCAGGAAATGGACGCAGGCAGTGGAGACAAGGGAGGGAGACATCACTCGGCTAACTAATACGAAACATATATATTGGATAAAGAGAGTGCAAAAAGATTATAGGGACATGATCAAAGTTGCATCTCCAATACCGAACAAAAACTGAACAAATACGTTCAAATCGGTCTGAGTACAACAATGATATGTCATTTAAATAACGGCGAAATCCTAATGAACATAATGGACGGTTAACTACAGTTTATTCGCCGACAAGTTTACTAACTCGAACTCGAAGATTAATTCTAAATGTTCCCCCATTTTGCTGACGTCATCGTTTTATAGGTTATAGCGAAAACGGTGACAAGCTAAAACGGTGACACGCCAAACTCTACGGCCATTTCAGTGTTATGATCGCTTAAAACTAGGCAAATTTATTTGAAATGAATTATGTCAATTTCAGATGCATGTTTGGCACAGTGATCGGCTTTCCGCTTATAGTGGGCATCGCTCTGGTAGAAGGAATTGTTGCATACGGCTACTATGACTACAAAAGATGCGATCCAGTCGAATCGAAGCAAGTTGATAACCTGAACCAGGTACGAGATCGCAATTCACTGCGATGATAATCCATACATTTTAACAATAAAGGTTTGTATATCTGACCAACATCAAATGCTAACAAAACTCGAGTAGAACTCCCAATTCATCGAGCTTTGCGACACATAGTCGAGGATCGTACCAAACATAGAACAACAGTTTTTAAATGGATCAAGCGATGATGGCACATTTGTCGTCTTGCGTGGTGTAAATCTACGAACACAGTCGGGGTTAAAGAGATTAAAAAGTGTTCAGACCTGGATGAAGGACACGTCGGGAAACAATACCTTCCCATTTTGATGTTAAGGTTACTCAGTAAGGGTTCACATGATTCTGAAGCAATACTACTTTAAATACTTGCTCGCGATTTATTTACGCAGTCGTGCATAATTTTTCAGGGGCACGGTTGATCATATTTTATTTTTTTGTTAATGAATGCCCCAATGTATTTATTGCATAGTGAAATCTAAACTGTAAGGCACGATATGGATATAGCGCAGGCAGATTTCTTCTATTGACAGGTGTCCTTGTTTCTAGGCCCGTCCTCTAGCTCTATGACGTTCGGTTTTCGATCACTTTACGATTTTTTAATGTACGGTCATTTGCATTAATTCCCTTTGGCATTTATGTATGTGCTTCGGGTTCGCATTAGTTTGAGGCCGCATTAAATTCTTGATTGACAGTACTTAAGGAAACAATTACTGACACGATAACTTTCATTTATCTCAAAGATCGTCCCCTTCATGATTTTGGATGTCTTCCGGTATCAGCCTGGAATCCCCGGATTATTCTTGGCGGCCCTTTTCAGTGCTTCCCTCAGGTAGGTTATCCGGGTGACAAGAAAACATTGAATTTGACCAGGCATCCAACTATATTTCTCTCGCGCGTTCGGTTTGAAATGACATTAAAGGGACATGATCAAAGATGCAGGTACGCCAATCAATGTTCAGAGTTTGCCTTTCTGTTTATCGAGTAATATAATACCGTGCTGTATTTTTTTCCGATAGATTTCACACTAATTGATCCAATAAATGCCATTAAGAAACGTGGTTAGTCTAACGCATTGCGCATTTCATTTGGAAGAATGTATACTATAACCAAACATGGAACTGGCTAAAATGGTGATACGTCATAACCATGACGAAACGGTCACAATTAGACGAAACGGGGAAAGATATTTGGTTTAAACGGTAACACTTTTCGGATACAACGGTGACAACAAAAGATATATATATATATCCATCGATCATTACACTAAATTGTCCGTAGATTTTCGCCAAGTTTGTCGTGTCACCGTCTTGGCCTGTCACCGTTTTAGCTACTACCCATAAAACGATGACGATGTATCGGTGTTTTAGTCAGACCGACCTGAACGGTTTTTTAGTTTTTGTTCGGTATTGGAGATGCAACTCTGATCATGTCCCTTTAAGGTTGCCATGACATGATGGGAAGTTCGGACTGAATGACGATCGACACACATCGTATTTCCTGCATAATTTATTTGGTGCATAATGACCCAACCCAAACAAAAAGTTTTTTATTCTCCCAAAATAAACTTCTTACTGCTAACTAATACCACAAAATCTACTCCTAAGGGCGCCTTGAGTGGATATCCTCTTTACAAAGTCTATAAGTTCTTTGCTCCTTTCATTGTGCATCATCAGGAAGACTGGCACTGGTGCGACTTTATAAAAGAGTTATCTCATAATAACGAGATACTATCGCGTAATAACGAGATACTATCGCGTAACAACGAGATACTATCGCGTAATAACGAGATGCTATCGCGTAATAACGAGCTACTATCGCGTAATAACGAGATAATATCGCGTAATAACGAGATACTATCGCGTAATAACGAGATAATATTGCGTAATAACTGGATATTATGGGGTAATAACGAGATACTATCGCGATGGTATCGCGTAATTACGACATAATATTTCGTTATAACGAGATAAAGTTTGTTATATTTTTTTCTTTTTATGGTACCAATAGGCTTTCATAGTTTCATGACAAAAAACGTTTTTTTCATAACTTTTAATCAACGATCAAAATATTGAAGCTAAATTTAAAGAGTTTGTCAATTACAAGTGTTAATTCATGCTGGTAACTTCACATGTGACACTGTCATCGACGAAAGTAGTCCCTGGGTCAAAGTTCAAATTATGATGTCAAGGTCGTATATTGACCAATCAGATTGCGTTCAGGTGTTATGTACCTCAAGGTGGATATCAAAAAGTTATGTTACCTTGTTCTATTTTCCCTTATGGATAATAATAAATCATATCTTTGAGCTTGATAATCGAAATATTGTGTCAATATGATAAATCAGAAGAATAGTGTCCTGCAGCTACATAATCAATGCACGCATGCGTACAGTGCTCAAGGTCCTGTTTCACAAAGCAATCTTAGCACTAAGTTATTCGTTTACCCTTAGTTGATTGTACACTCTTAAGAGCAACATTTTAAACTTAGTTTTGACCATCATTTCAGTTGACCAAACAACTTGAAGATGTACTGCATGTCCTCAAATCACTCCCAGATTGTATTGCAAAATATGGACAAATGTTTGTGACGTTGGTTTTAAAATTAACCGAGTCGCTAAGATTGATCTTAACTGAGATCGTTTTGTGATACAGGCTCCATGTCGTCAATATAGTTCATCCTCAGTATCTGTTGCATTGAATTGTCCCTTTATTAAATGTTATGAAAAGAACTTTTATTAAAACATATAAACACCTACCTGTGGCAAGACCAAGTACAACTCCAACAAGTATGACAATTATGAAAGTGAAACAGCTGTACAACATGAATGAGAGACTGTAAAAGGCGGTAATACCAGACCTAAATAAAAAAAAAAGGTTAATGTTGAAATATATGCGAAATGAAAATTATGAAGTTAGCCATCCTTGTTGTGATAGACATGTAGTCTGGATCTGTAGATGCATTCAGTGCATAAGGCCTGAGGTCAAAAGTACAACATATATGCAAAACAGAGCTTCAAACAATGACTTGCGGGAAAAAACTTCAAATATACCTGTTCATTTTCTCATGATAAATACTTGTGCAAATACAGAGCTAGGCAGCAGAATATGTGGATTCATGTTATTCAATAATGCATCACAGTTTTGCAATATTTGTTTCTTGATTAGGTGCATATAAATAACACATGATATTTGTCCCCTCTGCCTTCGTAACAAAAGTCTCAGATATAATAGGGCCCCAGTAACCCAATGCTCGTCGTATAAGGCGACTAAACTGGGGATCTTTTGCTTTCTTTCTTACTATCGATCCTGTGTTGTCCCTTTTCCTGATGTGCTTCTTGTACATCACATTGCGCTATGGCTGAAATATTTGCCCCCTGCAATGTAAAAATCTATTTCACTAACTTGCATATAAGAACCTTGAAAAGTTTTTCAAGTTCAGTATCTGCCTTGAAAAGTACTTGAATTTCTGCTGTCTTCCAAAGTAGAATGATTAATGTGAAATCTTATCTGAACAATAAAAGCTGAATAATGTACATAAAACATTCAAGTCAAATTTAATAACTTTTAAACATTTGAATATTTATATGTCTTTGGGAAATGACTAACAAAATTGATAATACATGTAGTTTTCGTTGAAATCTGTAGTTCCTGAAAAGAATTTTTGTTAATTAAGAGGAAAACGTGATCATAATGCAGCTGGATCTATCTGCTTGTAGGCGGCTGATTCCCGGAGTAGTACCAAAGAGAAGGATCTAAGAGAGTCAACGAAGGAGAAGCCCGAGAGGAAGAAGGAAAAACAACATCAGCATTTACCCCCACCTCAACAGCTTCCCCCACCACTCCCAGATCAGGAGGCACAGGTGAGACTCGGAAACAACGTGCAGGTCTCCTGCTACAAGGGAAATAACTCTTTCACTTTTGTTGCAAACAAGTATTTTTCATATACATTGATTTTCCACAGGAAATACTGATAAGATCATGATAGATAGCAAAAAAGGAGATACCAAGTTTCCTCTGGCAGTCTTATACCTGCTTGAGGTGTCTTAGTAAAACTGTCGATAGTAGTATAGAAGTTATAACTGCAGAAGTCGGACTGAATCAGAAACAAGCAGTTGGTTTGTACAGGAACTCATATTTGAGATTGAAAATCTGCTTCCAACTGATGTTTAGGAGTTTGTTTATGTTGAAAATAGAAAATTATGTTCAGATATAATTTTCATTAAGATGAGTAAGTTATTGGAATTTTCAGGAATTTTTTTTACATGCTTTAATGTGCAAATTAAAATTTAATATTGTAAGAGAGGTATTATTAATGCAGTAACTGACTTGTTTAGATTATGATGTGTGTGCAGAGAAATGCAGATTAAGTTGAATATTATTTGATTGTTGTACTATGTTGTTAATACACATTTAAATTTCAGCAGTATTTTGAAGGTCACTGTTATAACATTTTGGAAGGCTGGTTTAATTGCCTCGACTTTTTGAAGGTCATGTACCAGAAATACCCATCATCCAAAATGGTGTTGGCTTGTGTTGTGTACTTTAAAATTTATTTGAATTTTTCTTTATCTCTCGCCCTTGGTTTTGAACACTATTTGTAGCATATATCTTTGTCTATGAAGGATACCATTCCAGTACTAATAACTTACATGGAACACAATATCATATGCATGAAAGTATTCAAGTATTTCTATATTATGTGTTGTCGTAGTCATTTTATTTCTTTATGTTTACAATCAGTATGAACTTGATTAGAAAATGAATGCTGACAATTTTGAATTTCAGATTAGTTTTAATATCCTTGTTTTTACTCCAATAACATCATTTGTATTTCACCAGGAATTAAGTGAGGGCTAGCCAAGTAAATCAATAAACTCATGAATTACGAATTCATATCAACGGACATTGAATAATAATTTCTTGGTGCCTGATGTGTTTGGTTGCAAGAAATGGTTGACAATAATGTTGGATAACACTCAGTGTATGAAGCTGGACACAATGCTATTATGTTTGTTGTAGGAAGATAGAGTTGATTTTAGAGACGTTCCCTCCTCTACTCCCCTGGCTGTTCGGAAAAATAAAAAAAACACCGCCTCTGTTCAGAAATCCAACTCTTTTAGTGTAAGTTTTCGTTTCTGCTTACAGTACTCTACCCTTCCTATAAAACCGCTCATTGTCCTGACACTCGCTCAACAAAATGTTGTTTTTGAAATGTCCGTAATGGTATAAATATGTTGGAAAAATTCATAATTTCTTAAATTAATTCTTTTATGGTGGAAAAATTCATTATTTCCAATATTAATTCTTTTATATCAATGATATTTTGATTATAAGAAAGTTATGATCATGTCAGTTGCATAAGTTCCATATGTTCATGTGCTTTTTATCAGGTTTATTGGAAACTGAATACAAAGGTTGAGCAGTGTTTGACAATGATTTTCATTTTATGTTGACTCATCAGACTCGGCACCTCCATCTTGGTGCAGGCCTTGGGTTGAGGGACACTTCCTGTTAATAGTCCCTGCCATACTAGGGGCAGATAACTCCTTTGTGCTGTCTTTGGGCTTTGGCTCTTTCAAGCTTGCCTTTATCACTTTCCTCTTGCACTTTGCTATCTATGATTAAAGACAGTTCATTTAATCTTTTAAAGGTGTAAAACTGGCTTGTTTTGCGTGAAATATTTACTTTATTCCCAAAACATAGAATATTTAACATATCTTTAACCTGCTATAGGTACATATCCTGTTGAACTTGATAATGAAGTTTGTTCAGCATTTCTACTTAACTTTTTAAAAAAGTAAAAGACAGTTAACACTCTCATTTTGGGATTTGGGTATAAAGGATGAAAATTACAATGATTTTATACTCAAATTAATTGAAGATTTACTAATTGTCAGGTTTCAATTTGTGTTTGCATATAGAGACATGAAATGGACACCGATAGTTCAGTTATATCACATTGTCTTGCCTGTTGGTGGGGATTTGACAGCAATATTCAACATCTTTAGATTAGAACTGTTCACCTGAACACAACTAACACACACTGCCTGTTGCATGCTTGTTTTGTCCAGACGAATAGCATATTAAGAGTTCCCCAAACTTTCCTTTATGTTATATCCAGTATTACACATTACCCATAATCCATTTATGCACACTTTTGTGTCGGTATTATAAATTCAAGGATTCCAAAAGTTACCAAGAAAGTTTTTTCCATTTTCAAATTAGTGTCTGCAGGTATTGAAATTGAACATCAAGGACAGCATACGTTGTTATTTCAAAATTCCAAGGAGTCTTTTACAAGAAGACTGAGATATGAGCTTGGTATATACAACTGTTGATAGAAATGCTATTCTGCTGCAAAACATTCAAAGTGCTTGTCATTTTGTCTTCTGTTAGTTTTTAGCTGTAGCAATTGCTTTGCAATTTTCATTTCATTCCATTTTCATTTCATATAAATTACAGCATGCCAACTACATTATATTTTCTCTCTTCTTTTTCATTTTATCTTAATTTGTTTTGTTGATTTGCTTTGCAAGTTTGTTTTTAAATTGCATTCTTTTGTTGTTTAACACTGTTTATTTTGGGCCCAGAGATTGTGAAATGGTCAGAGGAACTTTACTCTGATGATTTCACAATGGTCCAGGATTGTACCATACCCGGGCACCTTTGGTACAGCTTGGATCTCAAAGCCTGGTCTTGCAATGTGGGACAGATATTTACTTTTATGTTTTAGTTAGATTGATTTTTGTAATCATTTTCCCCTCAGTACTGCTCCCTTTGATTTTGTCAGTGATTTTGTTTGGGATGAGCTTATTATTAAACATTCATTTAGGTGCATGTATTCAGCTGTTTATTTGAATTTTGGTTGGTTCCTTGAGCATTGTTGCACAGTGTATCATAAAATATAAAATCATATCTCTGTAGCATAACCAAACTTACCGACTTCATGTTATGCCAAATTACGAAATCAGGATAAAGTTTTGCAAGAAAATAAACCTGAGAAATTGATATTACTGGTACAGTTTGGCCTTCAATACCAAACAGGATGAATCTCCTCGTTGAGAAAGTATCCTGACCTTTTTATTCAAATTTGTCTTGAAAAAACTTACTTTCCGAAGGTTGAAAATAATCGTTTGACTTGTCAATCAACAGTTTTTGAACATGCAAGTGGTACGTAGGATTCATTTGTGCAAATGGTGCTTTAGGAGTATCTGGCTTTGTGTATGCCAAGGTTATAGGCACAGTGTTCTCTTTATGTTGCAATGTTAAGGGGCTTTGCAGTACCTGATGGTTTTGTGCCATATGTCTGTTGGAAGGGGAACAATACCAAACAAAACCTTCCGTGAGGCTGCTTTCATTCTTTCTTAAGAATCCGGGCGCGGGATAGCGCAGTGGTTAGCGTGTCGGCCCAGTAATCTGTCAGACTTGATAGTTGTGGGTTCGAATCCTGCCCGGGTACCTATCTTTCAGCCCAGAGATTTACCCCTGACACCGACGTGATGTAGGTGACACCTTGGTGATAGCTGATAGATTGCCGAAAAACACATAAAATCCAAAATCATTTATTCACTCTTCAGAATCATTGTTCTTGATGGTGGACATCATTTAAAAATCACCATTTTGGATGTCGAGTTTAACAAAATTTGAAATTGTACAATTGTTCCCCTTCTTAAAACCTGTGGTTTGAGCTTGCCGGCTGAGTGCATGCGAGTGGACTTCTTGTTTTGACAGGGTGCTACTGATCTTCGCCAACATGCTCAGCAATCCATGGCCAATTTTTTGGTTTGGAAAAACAAACAATCCCAGAAGCCCTCTTTCATGAGTGTAAGTCTGTCGTAGGAGGACTGCGAGGGGATGTGCATCTCTCGCCAGAAGTATTACAGTAGCCTACTAATCTAATGCTTTTAATGTATGTTGACGTACACTGTCATGTCCCGTCTGCGTCCACTCTGTACTGAAACTTTCTTCTTTAACCGTATATTGTGGAGGTGGTTTAACCCCAGCCTTGGTGAGAAGTAATATCAATGTATACACCCTGAGTAAGCTTGTATTACTGGTACCCTTTACTCTTCATACCAGCACACCATACTGCTTTGGTTTGTATCTAGATTGGGTTGTGTAGGTAATATTGGTTTTGTTATTTCAATAAAACTCACCCAAAGTTAGTAGATTATTAGTAATATTACTCTGACTGATGCCTGGATATAACTTAAATTAAGGACATATTTATATGAAATATAGGAAAAGATATACTCGCATTAATCCAAATAGACAGGAAATTAATGAATTATACTGTTTAAACTCTCAATCTGATTACAGTCCATACAGTTGACTGTCATGTCCTACTTAGCAGCCAATTAGAATTCAAGAATGAGAAACTGAATTCTGATTGGCTTTAAGGATTATGAAGACACTGTATCATTGGCTGGTTAAATAGTCAATTCAAATTGACCCAAGGCTTCTTGTTTGGTCTGTTATGGTGAAATAAAGGAAGCATTAATGAAAATTTGCAGTTAATCAGATTGTAGAAGTGTTATGGTACTACACAACTAACCTGTGGAACTGTTCGGGCTTGATATAAGTACTCACAAGTCTTCAGTAGTCGATGTTTGAGATCAGAGGTTTAGGACACGGCTATGCTGAGCATTAGCAACTTGTATTGGGTAGTTTCAGTTAGTTTAGCTCTGCGAGGAGTCCCCACTTTCAAGAGACGACATCAAACAAAAGTAAATTAAGGTGGATTGTCCCTTTGACTTATAAACCAGTTAATACGTCCAATATTAATTTTGATTGTGCTCCAAATTACCGACACTGCCCTTGGCAGTCGTCAGTTCATTGATCCGTAAAATGTATCTTGTGTGTACCCCTGAAATCCTATAACTAAATGGTGTCTGGCAATAAATCAAGGATCGTCTAGCAACAGGTTTGGTTAGATTTCTGTTGTGAGGATATCAAATTGAAATATTACCTTATAGGTGAATGATCTGGAAAAGTATGTGAACTCTCCTCTTTGTCGATTTCGTAACTGTTCAAAATTACTTGTTCAGATCTCTTGGTTCTACTGTATCTAGTCATTCCTGTTCTGAGGATCTTGTACCAATTCAGATCTCGCTAGTACTCCCTTGTACCTGCTGTATACGTCCATTCTGGTGTAGTCATATCCTGTTACTTGTACTAATACCATCACAATAGCATTAACACTGAAAGTGTCGTTGTTTGTCCAATTTGGTCTCTTGCTCTTGGTTATTGGGAGCAAATTGCATAAAGTCCAAGGAATATGTTTCATCATGGCCTTGATGGTTATTCAGATGTCAGATATAATTTAATCTCGAATTTTATCACTGAGTTCATGTCTAAAACTTTGAAAATGTAACTCTGAACAATGGTTAAATGTTGGTTTTCATGTCATAGTTTTGGCATCAAGTTGAAATAGAGAAGCAGTGATAATTAAAACATCCAGTCTGCAGTTTTTGACCTGAAGAAAAGTTTTGCTCATGTCATGCACTTGTTTGACTCCTTTTTCTAGGAAAAAATGGATTCTTACATGATGGAATTACAAATTCACGACAATAGTCCCTTCACCCCACTCCTGACTAGAATGACCCGCGTGAGGTCAAGCCTCATACTAGTAAGTGTCTTCAGTCGTAACGATGATCATCGGATGTTGGCGATCTCCCTCACAGAGCCTTAGCACCTAGCTATTAACTTTGAAACAGCATGGATTAACCAGTCACATTGCAGCTTGGCGTCAACAGAGTTCACACGTTGTTAAGTTTTCTGCACATTTTCTAGACTTTGCTCACTCCAGTGAAAGTAAGCAGCTAGTCTAGGCCTCAGTTTTCATGATAGGATTCATGTGTTAAATCATTACCATTTTAATGTCTATAGTAATTAGGTAATGTAGATCAGTATCTAATACTGTTTTTTTCAGTATTTTTCTCAAGTTAATCCTTTATTCTAATAATTTAGTTAAATTCTTTCATTTGTTTTCAATAAGTTTTCTCTCTTTTCGATTACATTTCATTTGCATGGGTCATTGTCTGCATGGCTTTGTTTGTAAATGGTAGCTTGCAATGGCCTTCTGTGGATAGCGAAAGAAAAGAGGATGATGGGTAATATGACAGGTAGCCAATCAGGAGCCAGCATGGATTTCAGAAGTTGGCTCTTTGCAAACTGGGAGTAACAGACAGAAACAAATTCTTTCTTCGAACTGCAAATTAGAATTGTCACGAAGAAAGTACATGTGAACATGGATAAAAACATCATTTCGAGAAACGACATTGAAAGCTGCGAACATGAAATGCTTCCCTTGTCATGAAAATGCGGCTATATCTACATAAACATTACTGCAAATAATTTTCTGATGCTAGTTGAATGTCCATTGGAGGTAATTTTTTATCAGAAAAACTTGAATTGATAGTTCAAGCACATTTCTTGATCAGTTGAACTAAAATTGCAAAACACTTTCCAGAGAAAGTTTATTCAACCAGCATGGAACTTGGAAGCAGCCCTGCTTTCGCTGATGTCCAAACATGGTCACAGACTCCCAGTTTGTAGTATGAGCTGTAGGTAACCTAGAGAGAGAGCATGGGTCTGGCTACAGCTTATCGGATGTCTGGACTAACGATGTCTGCAATATAATCATTCTTACAGGACAAACCTGAAGGAAAAGACTTGCCCACCCCAACAAGTACTCCAACACAGTCTAGAAAAAACCGGCGGAGGTCGAATCTCTTCAATGTAAGCCCATATGTGTAGCGGTGACATCACCCAGCAAATCTGACTGGTTTTTTTCTTCTTTAGAATGTAGATCCACCAATCTCCTGTCTTTCGTTAAATTCCTGCTTGAAAAATATTGTATAAGGTTCACTTTAGTTGTTTGGTACTGAATCCCAAGTTAGTGGTGACATCAAAAAGGAGTAATTTACCAAAATGTTTGTATTCTCCTTTGCATCAAATCTTTCAGGCACATCATCAATAGATGTAACCTTCCCAGCTGTCAGAGTATTTTCCCCCAGTTAAACTAAATGTATTTAAATTTCATATAGATTGACAGTATCGTGCATTTTAGGCTGACAGACATCCTCGAACTCCAGGGCATTTATGACCACACCAACAGCTCCATCAGATGCCCTGGATTTACTCCTATTCACAATAGCTGTCGTGTATGTATGGAAAGTCCAGAATTAGCAACCAATGAAATGTCGCAAAACTGAGCAAGATGAATTAACAAGGAAAGTAACTCTTGAGAAATAAGCACAGAATGTCTTCACTTTGCTGAGTGTTAGGAGAGATGCCCCACATGATTGGTCAAACCTCGACCTCGAGACAATCATTAAGCATAGGAGTAAATCCAGGGCTTACGGGGGAGCTATTGGCAGAGGCATAAATGCCCTGGATTTCGAGGATGCCTGTGAGGCACTTTGTGATGCATTTCTAGTTCTCTTGGTTGTGTCGGCCCTTCAGCTATTATTTTTGCCAAAACTAGTATTTCAGGAACTTGTTTGAAATTATATTGAACAAATTTATATGAAATGAATCTCCTTCATTTGGGTGGATCTACAGGGTGTTGTGATAAAATAGCACAGGTAGCCTATGTTTTTCTAGGAGATAATTGTAAGGGTTTTCAATGTTGTCGCACTTTCTGTCACCGCCACACACGTACTTACACCAAGAAACACTGTTGTTACCTAGTTTACAGCAAGATGTTTGCACTCTGGTTAGCATGATTTTTGATTGGTAGATATTCTACCTCCTCCTCCTTTTCCTCAAGATCATTGGTTAGTTACGGAATGAGTTTGTTGTAACTGACAGAATCGCCACATTTAAGGTGTTGAATCTCACTCCATAAGCATTCAGTGTTATTAGGGCTCAGAAAAGCGGAGCTGTATCACTAGAAGTTGGTATTTAATAGATTTTAAAGAATTCTTTGAAAGAATAGCTGCAATGATTTGTTTCAACTGGGAGGACATTTGTTGTAAAAATCCATTCAACAATTTTCAGAATTATACTGAAAATATTGAATCAAAATTTTAATCATTGTAATCATAGATGAGTATCATTACATTCATTACACTGTCTTTCATCCCAATTTAAAAATTAAACGAGTTGAAAATTAACAATCTGCAAGCAGATGAGAGTAGTATCTGTATACATATGGATATAGAAAGCTCCTGCTATTTCTTGTGTAAGTCCAGGATACAGGAATACAGGATGGTACTTGAAATGGGACCATGGGAACATTTCAGCCTTTCAAGAAGTTGGAAGTCTACTCATATTAATACACCTTAGTTGGTTACTTTTTGCACCTTGTAAACAGATTTTATTCAGAATAGATTGGAAAAACTTGTAAGCCTCCTGCATGTGCCTTTCCACGCAATGCTAGAAATGTTCAGATGCAGGTATTGTAACAGCTATCAGTTTTTACGTGTTTGCTAAATGATTTAGTGTAAACGAGTTAGTGTAGGTACATTTTTGCCATGCTGTTAGCATGAGTCTAATTCAAAGCGAGCTGTTAGCTTTGCAATAATGTTTGAATTTTGAAATCTGCAGTGTGGCTCAATTGTTTAGATATAGACCTAAAACATTCATGACAATGCATGGCGTAAGTAATTGATTACCAGTATGTGTACGATTAATTGATTTTGAACATAACATGCATGAGATTGGTGTGTGGTATCCAATTAATCACAGTAAACATTACAGGATAAACATTACGTGGTATGATGGACCAAACACCTATAATAGTATGATAATATCCACATATTTGATGTGTTTCATGTGTGTTTTCTACCCATTTATCACTCCCTCTCTATCTTGTCTCCGTGGTTATTTGTCCAATTGTCATATTATCAAATTGTTCTCATTATGTATGGTTAAGATAAAGTTATATTTTCATAACACTGCATGCTGAAATGTTCTTAAAGTTTAAAAATGTCAAATTTTATGACATAATCTTCAAAAATTAGTCGGTCAAATTCTAAAACGTCACGTAATCATTAACTGAATTAACAGACCAGTCATAAAAAAAAAGAAAAGTTTATTTCGGAAAGCTAAAAAATGGTGTATAAGTATGACAGTAGAATGTTTCCATCCTTGGTATGTGTGTTGATGAAGGTAAGATTTGAATGTGGTACATTTCAGCCCAAAAAGGAAGAGGAGAAGAAAGCGGAGGGAGAAAAACTGGGAAGTGGACGTCTCATACCACTCAAACAGGTAACCACACCAGAGAGATGGAAAATGTGTTTAGCTGTACTTGATCTATACATTACTAAGTTATTATGCCTTTTTGTTTGAATACTTAAAGCACAAATTCATTGTTTCATTTGGAAATGTTTCATCAGCAAATTGTCACCACAGTGTAGCACCAATGAGCACTCTCGTCTTAGCCAACTGGGACAAGTTAAGTCAAAGGCGTGTTCAGGAGTCGACACACGTGGCATGGGTTTGTCTAATAGATCCATGCAGCCTCCTCAACATGCCTATGGTAACTGGTAACTTGGCCAATCAAACTTGCAACCTGACACACCTCAGATCACAAGTCTGATGCTCTTTGTACATGGCAATAGACAACTCTTAATATTTATGCTTATGCACCTATAGCCTCGTTTTTGTTATGTCGAAGATTATATAAGCACCTTTGCATAATCTTTGATATGACAACGAAAACGAGGTACAGGCGCATATGCATAAATATTAAGAGTGCCTCCAGACTGTAAGTTTATAAAGAGATGAGTATCATGGATTTCGAGAAGCCTCCTGTGTCATCAGTGTGTGTATATTTCAGGGTTACTTGTACAAGAAAAGTCATGGTTTGAACAAGGAGTGGAAGAAGAAGTATGTCTGTCTGCAGGACCAGGGCAAACTTACTTACCATTCTAGTCTACATGTAAGTATGTCTTAGGTTGGCTGAAAGTTACTAAAAGTACTATTTGTCTCGTCTCAAGTAAATTTTGTTCTGTGAGCTGATCTGTAGTCCTGCTTTACAGACCTAAAGCAGAAAATAAAATAGAAATGATGTGAGTAAGTTAGCCATCAATAGCTGCCTTTGAAGATGAACAAGCAACGTTGTCATTGTAACTCTGTTGCCTAAGGACTAAACATTGTAGAATTGTAAGAAAAATTCCTCTTTTAAAACACTTCATGTTTGTCCCATAATTGTAACAGGTGATTAAGGGAAGACCTATTTCTCTACTTAATCTATCAAAATCTTCTTGCTTTGTATTCAGTATTTCTTCGGCGCATTACCCCACGCTATAGTGACATTTAACCCCTTCTAGACATCTGTTGTTTGAAGAGGCATAGGATAGCGCAAACAATTCCTGGTAGCTTCTCTTTCAGCACAGAAATGAAATCTGTCGCCAATATGATGTAGGTGACACTTTGTTGATATCCCTGAAAAAGATTGTCAAAAATCAAATCAAAACAATCGCTCACTGTTTGCAGGACTATATGGACGATGTCCACGGGAAAGAAATCCCCTTGGTTCATACCACAGTGAAGATCCCTGGTCTCCGCCCTCGTGGATCTCGGACCACATCAACCAGTCACCCGCCACCCGTTAATGGAGATGTAAATAATCTAACAGGTGAGCTTGTGAATATTGTTCTTGTACTTTGGGTTCTCACAAAGGTTTAACCCTTATACCTCTTGTTTAGGATATATTTTGGTCAATGCAAGTTTAAATTTGAATTACCCCATGGGCTTTTGTGAGGAATGGTGTGTCAGTAAACAAGAGTAGGGTCCCAGTAACCCAATGCTTGTCTTACAAGGTGGCGAAGATGGGAGATCTTTTACTTTCCCTTATGAAGTATCTTTTCCTCAGTGTGCACTTTGCACATCAAATTGTGTTATGACTGAAATATTGCACTTGCAATGTAAACTGTTAGTTCAACTGGACCAAATTGTCTTGATTATGATTAGGAAAACATAATATCTGAGGGTTGTCACAAATGTTTTGAGCTTTGGAGTAAAATAAATGTTGTCAAATAAATTCACTATTGAAAAAGGTACGAGTCACATGTTGAAATCCTTTAAATGTTTGAATTTTAACATCCTTGAAAAATTCTTGTAGAGTATGTATTGTATCAGTGGAATTTGTATTAAATCTGTTCTACAATTTGTGAACATATTCAAACTTTCTTTTAGGTCCCCCAGAAATCCAAGATGTTGTGC
>JAUELE010267698.1:0-10108 GCA_031471655.1 Diodora aspera | reverse complement strand
ATTGTACACAGGGATTCTGTGAATCACATTAAGACAGTAAAATAATTATTTAAAAACAAAGGCATTCACTAATAAACGAGTTTGTATCATTTACTTTATTGCTGTATTTTAAATATTGTAGTTACGTACATGAATTACGTTAAACAAAAACACTTGTTATATAAAGTAAATTATAAAGCGACATGATGCGCTTCATTATCCTCATGTTCGCTGTAAAATCTAAGGCAAAATTCGGACACCTTTGCTGTGTTGTAATAATAATGTCTACATAACTCTTTTTTTTGTAGTACAAAGACTCGATATTATCTTAGGGAATAATCAAAGAATTATAACATTTGATTATTTGTTTTATTAGGCCACTTAAAGAAAGTATCTTGTTACTCATCACTTGTTTTTTAATGCCCACCACACACAGGAGAAATCTGCTGAGCAAAAGTAAAAGGCGTAAGCACTTTGCTTCTGTTTGCCACACACGTAAGGAATATTTCATTCGTGACATTTTGCTTAAAACACTTTGTTTTCGTTTGCCAGACACGGAAGGAATATTTCATTCGTGCCAAAAATTATCAAACACGCCTGATACTTGCGAAAAAAGTCTTACATAAATTTGTCACACACGGGAGCCAAGCTCTACAGCAAAGTGCTAGGAATGAAATTTTGCTAAGCAGATTTCGCCTGTGTGTGGTGGGCATAAACTCTCTGAACTAGGTTAAACAAAGTTAGGACTTGAACAACTTTGATGTGAATAATTCGAGAAATAAGTGCAGTCGAAACACAGAGTGACACCAGGGCTGCTTATGTGTCATTGATGAAATTTTCACACGTAGACATATCTATGGTTTTCCAAATATGCTGGAAGTGCCAGACAGCAATTATCTCTATTTCTGTCTCTCTCTGTTTGGAGCACTACCTGCTCACAAGTCAAAAGTAATATGAAACCCCGTCAGTCACAGAGGAAATTACTGAAGACCTTGTGTCAGTGACCCAAACAAAATATAGAAATGAATCCTTATATGCTCAAAGAAGGGTAATTTCTGAATCACCAGTTGTCAAATAACGAAAACAATAATTATACGTTCTATGCCATCGATGTATCAAGCATTTATTTGCTCACTGGCGTTGGGAAATGGGAAAGCACATTGAAGTTCAGAGACAGCATCCATCGATACGAATAAGAATAAGAGGCAAAATTATAATTTATCTAAAGATGCATTAAGTGTCACATTCTTTGTTTCATATGTTCACGTTTCATCGCTTAGAAGACATTAAATATTGATATATACGATACAAAAAAGTAGGGGATATTGGCAATTATCAAGATATGTATCTTCAGCTCTTTAGGATAATGGCAAACGGAAATGATATCCATGACATCCATTTAATTTCATGTTCCATTCCACAGTCCTGATTGTTCTTCCATACAAGCTTAAAATCCACGTTGCATATTAAGTGCAACAGAGCATTTAGGCACGGGTGTCATGAATTGCACGTGCGCAGTTCCGCCTATAAGAGGATATTTCGACGTTTGCGCAGGCTGAACTTAGATTGTTTAGATAGTAGGCACGTGCACAACACGCCCCACGTTATTACCTTGGTCATTTGAACAATGTACAGTCCACAACATTTCAACTCCAAGGCAGTACACAACCTGAGCTGGCTGTAAGGTGCTTTAAGGTTAATATCACCTTATCATGACTCTCCGCCCAGGTACCCAATTTCATCTGGGTAGACTGAGACAATTCATAAGCAAAGACAACTGCCAAAGGCAACACCACCGAAATGTCAATGTCTCAGTATGAACGAGGGCGAACCCTTAAAGGCTTGAGAACCTTACTACACGAACCGGTCACCCATCCAAAAACTATTCCGATATTGACGTTGCTTAACGTCTCACGAGTGTGACCAAGGTGCGCTGCACAAGACAACTCGCCTCACCTCAATTCAAACCCATGTACGATGACAAAGCACTTATGGAAAAGCCATTGTATTAATGGAAACAAGTTACCAACAATGTCTGAAGAGTAGATATGAACATCTCACCATTGCCATTCGTGGGACACGACCTCCATGACTTCATCTGGACAAAATATTTTGGAAACCAAACCGAACGCAATTCTAAGTACAAAATAAACAACGGTTGTCCATATGAATGTTTTTTCCAAGATTGGAGCGCCTGTACTATTAACTAGTTGGTCCCTTACAACATTTCAATAGCTCCATTAAGAGTGGATTACTGCGTAGCTTGGACATTAATTGTCACAATGCAAACACTAGATCTGGCTTGTGGAACCTCATTAAGGTCTCCAATACCAAGGACATGTTTCGTTACTAGATATCGAAGAATGTTGCTCCTTCAAAGGCTGGTAATTATAGGCACCGGATAACGTGTTTTGTTTGAGAGTTTCCATGTAAAAGTGGACTTGCATATGGTGTCGTTCTGGTGATGTTATTAAAGGTAATGTGATGATACGTTGTCAGCGTTTGAGTTGAGAGTTGTAATTATATATGATGAATGAATGACCATGGTTGAAATAGTTGGATGGGCTCTCGTAGGGATACCAGCAAATTATTATACACTGACATCCAAACGAAAATATACTTTGAAATACGAACGAAGAAAAACAAACGTATACTAGTGTTGTATACATGTATGTAAGAGATGTGTACTCAAGAGAGCGTTATTTTGATGGGGGGAACCTAACTGGTCGCCACGATTTAGATCCACGTGGAAAAATACAAAAATACAATTCATGTTATAATGTTAATACTTATTATATATCTTCGTTTTTGAAATATGTGCGCGTTCGGTATTCGTAATTCAAAAAATATTATCGTCGTCTTTGTTCAGAAGAATGATTGGTCAGAAAGTCAGCTATCGTTATTAGACAGCGCACAAAAAACGAACATTTGTAAACATTGTACTACAGATAGGACCTACAAGTTAATTCATTTACTTGATTAATTTAATTGAATTTTTTTAGCAATTGACCGATGTTTTCTGCTTTCTGGGCTAATTTGTAGCGACATTTTCGATGTGGCGACCAGTTCGGTGTGGCGACGAGTTCGGTCTTATCCGTTTTGATGACTGGACCAAATGTTAGTTCTAGGCAGAATAGACATTTTGATGAGCAGGGACACAAACGCATATGAAAGGGATAGAACATTTTTATATTTGCATCGTATACATCAGTGGCGGAACAGAGGAGGGGGGGGGGGTTCCAGGGGGTCCGGACTCCCCCCTTTTGAAAATCAAATACGGAAAATTGTATAGGAAAGAGTTCTCGACCGCCGGGTGGGATTGACATTTTGCGTGTTGGACGCCCCCACCCCACACACTTCAAGTTGGACCCCTCCCTTTCCAAAATCATTGATCTGCTCCTGTACATCATTGTATACAAACTTGGTTTAAGGACAAATATATTTTTAGTGGGATGCCATGTGGTTGACTGTGATTGTCCGACCAGACACCCCAAGACAGTATAAACCTTTCGAGAAAATGTTATACCAAAATAAATAGTGGTGATAACGTTCTTAACTGTCACTGCAGTAAGTGTAAAATCGACTCGACCAAGAAAGTAAGGGGTATTGATGATCATCAAGCCACATTTTCTGATCTATATGGCATACCTTTTGGATAATAGGCAATCAAATTATTTGTTTAATATTTTGCGTGGTTTGGTGGTGGTGTTAAGAGAAGTCGGAGATCAAATCTGAAATTTGCATTTTGCAATCAACGTCACCTATTTGGCTAGACAGTGGTGTTTGATATGAGCTGCATGAACTGAATATGCTTACATCTATTTGAAAACACTAAAATGATTTTACATTTTCAAAGTAAGCCTCGTTTGAAATGGAAATGTCCAAGATTGAGGTGAAATCTTAAACCACAATACAACAGATACACAAGTATGATCTCGTCGAGATTTAATAAAAGAACCCCTTGCGTTGTCATGGTGGATTTTACGGATCCTTGAAACCTTTCAGAAGACAAAAATGATAACTGATCAGTCGAAATTGAACGATATTATCTGCGAGACATAATTCTTAAAATCTCATTAAGCATTGCAGTGTGATTTCAACTAAACTAAACAACAATAATCATAATCATAATCATAATAATATGGCCACTTATATCGCGCCAGACTCCACATCACGAAGGAGCATGCTCAAAACGCTCCACATTATTACCTTGGTCATTTAAACAATGTACAATCAATAGCATATCTAAACTCCCCAGGGAGTATACAACCCAAGCTGCCTGTTAGGCGCTAGAAGGTTAACTTTCATAAATTCTATCACTTGCCGACCAGGTATCTATTCCAGCTGGGTGGACTGGTGCAATTTACGAGTAAAACCACTTGCCCAAGGTGACACCACTGACATTGCGAGCGTCTCAGTGCGAGGCAGGGGCAACCCTTGAAGGCCTGGAAGCTTTCAACGCCAGCCGATCACCCATCCAGCTACTAGCCTGTGCTTAACTTCGCAAGCTCGTGACCTCCGTGCATTGCACGAGGCCAACCCACCTCACTGCAGTGTTGCTCAGTGTGCATGGCAGTGTGATTTCCACTAAACTAAACGTGCGGTTAGGCACGCGAAATTCTACAGTTGGGGTATAATCTTCTTTTCAGTGGCTGATATTGCTATGAACACTATTATAATAGCGCTTAATTATCCAAGAAAACGAAAGTTCAGACTTCAGTTTATGCGGCGATTGTTCGAGCTCCCGTTCATAGTTTGTTTCATAATTTAGCGCCGCGAAGCTAGAAAATTGCTCTGCAAGGTGGAAATGCGACGGGGATGTGTGTCTTATATCGACCCTACAGAGGTGTTTCTTAAGGTTTGGAGGACATATTTGTAAAGATATTTAAATGCAGTATTTCAGATACATTCTCCAAGCCAAGGAGCACGTACTCCTTATTTTCGATATTGAAGAGTACAGTGTTATATGAAAGAGTAGGCCTACTGAGTGCGTAAACATATATAAAAAAAACAATTGAAAACTGGTTTCAGCAATATGTAATTGAAGCAAACAAAATAAGTAATTGATATTCCCTGCAGAATGGACCAGTTCCTGTACTATGATGAGGAGATATGCTGTAAAAAGTATGAAATTAACGTACAGATACGAATTTATCTGTACTCGATCGGATTAAAAACATTTACCTGTCGTTCTGAAAGTCGTTTATTTGCGTACAAATGAGTGTACGGCTCTTATCATCCTCAAAATTCGAGGGGGTATCAGAAATCTTAAATTATCACCAAGATGTAATCAGCAGAGAAACTATATTTTGCTTTCTTGTCCTTAGGATATAGTCACCATCCAGATTTACACATTTCTCCCACCGTCTCTTGACCTTGCGCAGACCGCCTGAATAGAAGTCCACTGATTTCATGGAAAACGAACCCTCCACCTCTTGAATGACCTCATTCGTGTTGTCAAAACGGCGTCCACGAAGTGGATTTTTCATCTCTGGGAATAAGAAGTCACTGGGCGCAAGATCAGGTGAATAGGGCGGGTGGGGTAAAATATCGAAGCCACAGCGCTTGCCTCCACAGCAGCTGCTTGACATGTGTGAGCAGGTGCATTGTCAGCTAACAGGCGTACTCCTGTGAGTACAGGTGAGCATATAGCATCTCGTAACTTGCTCAAAAGTGTGCAGTAGTAAGCTCCGGTGATGGTCTGATCTTTATCAAGGTATTCTGTTAAAATGACTCCACGACAGTCCCAGAAAACTGACAGCATAACCTTTCCTGCAGACTTCTGCACCCTGGCCTTTTCCAGAGCAGGTGACGTAGGGTGCTTCCATTCTTTACTCATCTCTTTGGTCTCAGGATCATACAAATAGACCCGACATTCGTCCATGGTTAACGGGACGGCTGAAGAAATTCTCTTCATCCTGCTCCAGAAGAGCCGATGCCTGTTGTGACATGTCCCTATGATTCTACCTTTGAAGAGAAGTCAGTAACCGAGAAACCCAGCTTGCTGACACCTTGGTCATGTGCAGTTGATCATGTATGATGTTCCATGTTCTTGGTTCATCTGTTAGGGACATATGATCAGTTCCATTTACATCTCCAAACAGTGTAATAAAATGGGTTATCATCACCATAAACAGAGTTCATGTCATCGCGAATTTGTCGGGCAGTGTAGCCCTTCAAATGCAAAAACTTAATTACACTGAGCGCCTCAATCTTCTCCATGCCAGGGAGTACTGGTGTTTAGGCTCAACTGGAGCAAACTCTAATCAAGGAAAGTAGATAACTTCTTGGAACATTAAGAAGGTAAGAATCCATGATGTTACAGCCAAAATGTCATCCCGATTGCTCAATAACTTCTTGGTGATAATTAAAACTTTCTGATACTCCCTCTTATATGACTTTCCTAACAGCCCGTCACACGATGGACTGTTTTGGGAGTCATATATGCCCTGAATTTCGAGGATGGGCGCTTATCTGGAGCACTGTAAATGATTCAAGTATTCCAGGTTAGAATCGACACTGATTGTGAACAATTCATTAAAATTGAACTGAATTTCGTTACGACATAAACTACATCGGGACTTAAGACTTAGTTCATTGGTTGAACGTCGACGTATGCCAAGAGATCTACGAACACATTTGACATCGCTGAACGCGATGATTGCCACTGTACATGTAAAACTGGTGGTTCTGTTTGAGTCACCCAAATGAAAGAACGATTAGAGCAATCAGAAAAATGACACTTACCTAACGAAAAGAATATTCGATTTCCTTTTTGTAATTACATTTTACATATTAAAAGGGTAATCAGCTAGCCAGAAATGGTGATCAGCTTCTGTGGATTCCTGGCTTATTAGATGACACCATGAGCACATGAAGTGTTGGTCTAATTGGGTTGTCACGAATGCAGCGCAACCAGGTGAGGACAGGACGGCCGCTATTTCAGTAATTACAGGAAAGTTATGCTGAGCTACCGGTGAGCTAGCTTACACGTCCATAGTTCCTCCGAGAAAATGAATTGTAATATTAGCCTGAATGGTATCGATGTACGCTAATTGAGCAAATTGATTATAAAACTCTTCAGTTATCACTTTAACACAAGTCCATAGTTCCTCCAAGACAAAGAATTAACATATTTACCTGAATGTTATCGATGTACGCTGATTGAAATATTGATTATGAAACTCTTCAATTGTCACTCTTCATGAGCCTCATACATGTAAACCGTAAAAACTGGTAAAACAGTGTATCCCAGAGCAACCTTTGAGTGAACAGGCAGATAAAACGTATGTCAAGGAGAATGTTGTATGCAGTTCTTTAGGATAGGAGACTAAAACAAAGACACTGTAATGTCAGTGGTGTTGCTTTGGGCATTTGGCTTTGCTCGTATAATTGTCTCAGTCCACCCAGCTGAAATTGGGTACCTGGTGGTAATAGATAGTAATAACTATTATGATGTCAATCTTCAAGTCCCTGACAGACAGATACGATTGAATACTCCCCAGGGAGAAATGTTGTTGAGTGTACCATGATCGTGGTAATGTTGTGCAGTGGTTTGAGTACGTGGAATGTGTCGCGTTGTAAGTTGCAAGCTGACTGTAGTAACGTATCAGCGATCAGATTTGCAGTCCAGGACGGTTGTTGCAGACTGGCACTTGATGTAGCATGCATAACAACGCAAAGAATTCCCACACAAGAAGGATAGTGTTTCTACCAATTCAATCTAATCAAAGGTTTGACTCCTTATATGGTATCAAGAGCTCGTGCTGATTACATGCCATGTAATGACCATTTTAAACTATTTATATTTCGCAACAATTGAAACATATCTAGGTTTTAGAATATACCTTCGCCGAAGGTTTGCTCTTTATTTAACATATATCATGAGGAACACGTGCAGTTTCCCATAGAACACGCGGAGCACATGCATTTTCCCATAGAACACGCGGAGCACATGCATTTTCCCATAGAACACGCGGAGCACATGCATTGTCCCATATGCCATGCATTATTATGTATATTGATCGTCGCCAATATTGATTTTTGCAAAGAAACAGATGAACTTGACCACGTATAGAACTTTAAAATAATAGCACATTCACCTAAACATTCTCCACCATCCAAATGTCATTCAGACATAATGATATGACAACATTTATTATTAAAATGTTACAAACTTCTTATTCCTTCTACTCTTAAAACAAATCCAGCAGAAGACAGCGAGTTGTGAACGTTTGTTATCTATTGCTCTTATTGAGAAAAAGAGATAATAATGAGGCCATTTATATCGTGCCAGACTCCACACCATGAAGGCGCATGCTCAAAGCGCTCCACGTTATTACCCTGGTCATTCAAACATTGTACAATCAAGAGCATTCCTCAACTCCCCCGACAGTATACGACCCAAGCTGTCTTTTACGCGAAGGTTAACTTTCACAACTGCCGACACAGGTCACTTTCCGACCAGGTATCCAATTTCAGCTGGCCGGACTGAGGCAATTTACGACCTAAGTCAGTTTCCGAAGGTGACACCACTGACATAGTGTCTGAGTGCGAGGCAGGGGCGAACCCTTGAAGGCCTGGAAGCTTCCCAACTACTAATCCGGCTCGACGTTGCTTAACTACGCAAGCGCGTGACCTTTGTGCGTTGCACGAAACCAATCACCTCACTGTAATAAAGTTAGGTTCCATTCTGTTAACATTTAAACAATGCTTAAGAAGCCGTAAAGATTATATCTTTGTTCAAGAGACAGAGTGTATTCATGTCTCCTGAACAAAGATATACTGTGTCAAGAGTAAATATTAGCAAGAGAGGATCTGTTTACCTCTGATGTCATCTGTTTTACAACGGTTTATAAAGCTTATGAACAGAAAAAAAGGTCTCATGGAGAGAATACGTCTGATTTGTTTTTTGATTGAGCCAGTCCAAATATCATTATGTAGTTACAACCGTCCATCTTTTCTGAACGCTCGGCAAACAAAAAATACGTTTGTTCCCAGTAAATATTATTCAGGCAAATATGAGCAACTTTATTTACCAAATGGTCTCTAAAGGACCCTTCATGAACATAAAAGTTGGATACGTGGTCAAATTCAATGTTTTCTTTCACAAAAACAACTTTGGGAACGACAGATATACATTAAAATATGTACATACCACGACTGATGCATAAAACATATAGCATATTTAATTCGTTTGCCTACTGTCTAATATAAATAAATATTATAACAACCCGGGGGTCTGATAAAACAAAGTGCGTTCACAAACTGTCTGAGCAATCTTGTTGTGCACATTGTTACATTCTTCTTTATATCAGTTATTGTGAATACTGTACATGCCTATATTTTAACGCAAGCAGCAAGTGATTGTGGATAATCTGAAAGAAAGTAAAACATTTAGCAATGCTCTCCACGATTTTCTCGTTCGTTTGCAATGGTATCAAAACTTTCGGTCTGCATTCGGCACAACGCTGTGACGTATTACAATATTTAACCAACTATCTAGTAATCGTCATGCCTCGACGGTTAATGTTTCACGCAAGCTACGAGCTTGCACAGTGGCACTGCATGGAATTCCAATGCAACATGAATCCGTTTCAATCTGCCAGGATAAAGGGGATACGACGTTATAATGACTAATCTACAGAATGCTCCAAACATATGACCTGCTTAGGAACAAGTATCCAACTATAATAAAGACAATTTGTTGATCACAACGGGGTGCGGGATGGCGCAGTGGTTAGCCTTGGCGGTTGTGGTTCGAGTCCCGCCGGGCACCTCTCTTTCAGCCCAGAGAGACAAGAGCCCCGACAAGTGATGTTGGTGAGACCGTGGTGATGTGGCGGAAAGATTGCCGAAACCCACGTACAACCCCAAATCACTCACTCACTCAATAATGAAGAAAGCCAACAGATAACAGATTCGTCTCAGCTTGGCTCCGCTGTTGGGATAACCGTCACACCTCACCACATTAGCGGCTTAATTGACACACAACAGGATGAACAGAAATGTTACCAAGGGTAGAACAGTGTCCAAATCTTCATCACGGAGGATATCAATTATATGCCACACGCTCATACATTTGTGACCATACAAATGTATGCTGTGTGGCCTTGGCCTTAAGAATGAA
>JAUELE010267687.1:0-10108 GCA_031471655.1 Diodora aspera | reverse complement strand
AAATTAGTGTTGTACTTTTGTGCTATAAATTGTGATTTTGATTGTGGTAATCAACTTCGTATTTTTATTTCGTTTCAATTTTTGAATACAAATTTAGTGCTTTCCAATATGTTTGTGTGCAAAAGGAAACAAAGTCTTCAAACAAGCCTCCCTGTTCGTTTTAGGTACGCTTCATATTTCCACTGCTGGTCATAATACAGATAAGTAAAATATCGGATAAGTAAAATAAATGCCTCGGTCCCTTCAAATTTTACTTATCCATGTTTTAACTGTACTTTAATAACAAAATATACAACATTTGTGGTAAAACCTGCACACAGTGAAGATTCTGGGTTTAACAGAAAGTAAAGTCTGATGTGGAGCTGCGAGAGCTTAGATAAAAAGTCTTTGCAGCCATCTTACAAGTGCATAATTTATTGTAAATTGGAAAGCGTAAGTGACTGGTACTGTGCTCCTCCCAGAGCTTGTACTAGCCGTGAACAGTTTGGACATTGTAATGGTTATCTGTCTGAATGAGAAATGAGCTGTTGTCTACCTGTTAAATTAACTACATGTGAAGAACGAGGCAATCCATACCCAGCGCTACATTGATGTATCATCCAGCAACCCTCCTCCATTTTCTACAGACCCAACATGTCCGCAACTTTTGTAACACTTAGATTTTTTTTCCACCTGAAGTTTCTGTTTCTCAGTCTAACTGAGACTAGAGTTGTGTAATTGTGATCATTACAGTATGTAAGCACATGTATTCTCTGCTGATACACATATGAAGAGGAGCATGTTTCATGTTTAACCTTTTCACTCAATTAGTTGATCCATTCATCCAGGCGAAGTTATATGCAGTCTACCCATAACAAAGTTTTTAATACACATTTTTTGTGGAACTTGTTTGGGGGTATTACGGATTTTGGGTTGGGATCCTTGTACCTAGTCTAATGTAATTATTAATTCATGGTATGCGCAGCAACAATGAATGAAAACTAACTACTCTTAGCGAAGAGTATTAACTATAATTTATACATCTTTTTAAAATTTATGCACAAATTCTCATAGATAATTTATTTTGACTTTTATTATTTGCTCCTGACACTGCAGTTTTTTGTGAAAGTAATAATCTCACATATCCCTTGACTTGGCAGTGGGTGGGGGAGATTAGCATGAGATTAATGGTGGTTGCAAGGAACCTGTTGGCGTATGTGAGAGGAGACAAGCGAGACAAGCGGGGTATGATGACTGCGAGTGAACTGTGAGACTAACGTTACGTTTCCAACAAAGAGCGTGTTCAGACAGAAGTTTTTGTGCTGGGTAAAGTGGGAGGTCTCTGTTTGCCTTTGATCAGTGATAAAGAAAGTGATGCATGTGTGTGTGGAGCCAGTAGTTGGAATACAGAAAATCCTTTTCCAGATCAGGTAGTCATCGGTTCGAAGAGATGTGACTGCCAGACCAACAAATAATCGTAACTCTTTCCGTCGGCTTTTTCTTCTCCCTGAACACGCACCAACGTAGATAATTCACAATTCCCTCACAGTGAGCTTTGTGGGATCAGAATTCTCAAATGTCTTCAGATATAGATAGTGGCATACTTACCAATACCTTATACCGCATTATCACTTAAACACAACACTCCCTACCCAGCTCCTACAGAGTTTGAATCACAACTGGCCGACACAGATGTTCACTTGACCTTCCAAGAATTTTATCGGTTCAGATCATTTCATTTCAGAAGCATTAAAGGTCACTTTTCAGATGAAGCCGCATACCAGCTCTGTTTTGTATTGTCCCTTTATGCTTGAGAGTAGCAACTTTATATTTGTGTTACCTTCCCTCCATGCAAATATGGTGCTTGTTAAGAGCCCCAAACATTATTATTATTTAAATGTTGGACTTTAGGATGGGTCTGCAGAGTCACTATAGTGAAAGAAAATAGGCCTTTGTGTTGTTATGCTTTCTATAGAAGATGACTATGATTGAGATATTTCTCTTAGTGGAGGTTCGGAAGGGGGAGGCTCCTGGAAAGTTAAAGGGTGTTGCTAAGAAACAATCGGCCCTTGTTACCCCCTGCTTGAAGCTAGTTTTCACTTTGTATCAATCTTTGTTTGGAACCATTTTATCCTACAGTGTGCATCTTGCATATCACATTGCGTCATGACTGCAGGATTGCCTATACAACATATAACATCAACTGATTTCTTTTCTATCAGTTTCTTTTTGGGTCTTTTCTCTTTGTACCAATTTCATTTTGAACTTTCTGGTGACGTAGGCCTCTGTCTTTAGAATTCTGTTTTATCCTTTACGTCAGATTCCAAACTTGAGTGAAGAATATTGTGTAAAAGGTGGAATTGAAAAGTTCCTGAAAGCTACATGAATGTTTATCTTCTCAATACAATATGCCTTGATATATGTGAATGTCCTTGTTCGTTATTGTGAACTAGATAACCCAGCGTCTTGCGATCATTGACGATCAGTATGGATGACTGATCATATTTTTGATAGAAAAAATACTAAATATTTTAAGTTGGATGTGTAATTGTGAAGGCAAGATGACTGTCCCCGTGTGTGAAGTGTGCTGTATGGATTATTGTATGAAGATGACAGAGATATGGTGAAAGAGTCCCGCATTTGATTGGAAAAAAATGTGATTAGAATAATGTTATGAGTGGAATTGATGTGACATGTTTAGTGAAGCATGAGGAAGTGAAGACGACGATTTCTGAGACTGAAAGAGGCGTGTGTACTTTGATAGTCTGTAATAGCCTTGGTGAAGGACTGGTGGGACAATAGTACTCTAACACCAGCAGCCAATCACGGCGCAGAACACTGTTATGAGGAATTGTCTCCCTTGTGATATCTCATTTACACACACTACAAGACGGCCTCTATTGTATTTTAAAATGCACTTGGCAGTGCCCTTTTGCTGGAGTGCTGCCACCTTGTGTCCTTTGTCCAAGTTCTACAAACAGAAGCCAGTTGTCTACCCTGATTGACAAGCTTCTCTACACCAGAGATTTCCTGGCAACTCTGAGACCCAGTGACCAGTGTGGCTTTAATTAATTAATTTCAAATGAAGACGACAGTAAGTGGCAGCGAGTCACGGGCACAGTTGCACTTTGCAAATTAGTCTTTACACAATTGTTACCCCACCAAGTTGGGAAATGCATCTTGAACAAAGGAATCTTTGAAACGTCCGTCTTCATCTCACTTATTAAAGTCAGTGTCTGGAAATCTCGAATAAACTGGGTTTTCGATCGTTACGGAGCAGTTGAAGTCGAGGATGATTAATGTCTGTGCTGCTCTATTTTGGCGTGATGTAGAGTTACGGTTTCTAGGGTGTAATTTGGTGGAAGCACAAAATTGTATCCACGAGGTCCCCAATATTGAGTTATTATTAATGAAGTAGATTAGGAAGACATGAACGCAATTAGAAGTTGAATTTTATCACCGTTTAAGTCATCCATCATTCTTACAGAACAGAAAATATTTAGCTTTCCCGTTATCTGTCTTTATTAGTGAATCAATTAGCTTGCTTTTGGAATCCCTGTCCTCAAATACATCATCGTCATCTGTTGTCGCAGCTGCCCTCACTGTCAAATTTAACATTCATTACCAGAAAACAAGAAGATTATAAATGACTGCCATAGCTTGTAATGTACAAACAAGGATTTAGAAATTGTCCGGGAGATATTGGGCCTGCCACTTAAATTACATGCTTAGAATACCTGTGAAAGACAACAATTAGGAATTTTGACTAAGACATCATGGGAATTACTGGTTGCAGTGTCACTTTTGGGTGCAGGTTTAATGGAACTGCTGACGTTTTGTATTCATGGTACTGTGGACGCTATCTTAAGAAACTTTCTGGAGTTGAGAGACATGTTACATGTTACTTCCAAGTCACTTGGAAAGGGATGGAATCTTTCCACCATCATTGCTTAATTTGATACGGCTGAAAGTTGAATTAACTTACAGTTGTAGTGTGTCGCAAACGGATCCATGAACTTAGATCATCAATCTCTTTATGGAATCCTTGATCCGTCGTTGACCTCCAGGCTTGAAAAATAACAATAACAATAATAGCAATGAAGTAGATGTGCAGTTTTGACAACCCCCCCGCCTCACCAAGCTGGCATTTAGGGACTCCTTGGATAGCCCCATTTACCTTCAGGGGTCAATATCATGCAATTTGATATATCTGACTTCAATGGTTGTGGCTTGTGTCAGTTGCAGGTCAGTTTGGAGACTGGGACCTGCAGAAACGGGTGTTACATCCAATGCCACCCCACAATGGTTGTGGCTTGTGTCAGTTGCAGGTCAGTTTGGAGACGGGGACCTGCAGAAACGGGTGTTACATCCAATGCCACCCCACACTAGGGCTGAAATATTGCCTAGGGTGATGTTAAACATCCTTACAATTATTCCAATATTATGGACCCTGTGGGGTTCCAGGAGGATGTCACTCTAACACTAGAAAGAATAGGACCCCAGTATCCTCATGCTTGCCGTAAGAGCCATCTAAAATTAGGATCTTTTGCTTTCTCTTTCTTACTATGAATCCTGTGTTTCCCTTTTCCTCATGTGTCTCTCGCATATCACATTGCGCTATGGCTGAAATATTGCTCCATGCAATGTAAAAATCCATTTCACTCACTCACCCAATATTATGCACTTGTTCATTTTGTCCAATGATATTTTAACCTTTATGTGACCTTTTATTTAACACATTGCAATTTGGGATGAGTGGCTCTGATTGTTGGACAACATTCTAGGTCAAACATAACATGATCAAAATCTTTCATATCATCATTAGAACATTAATATAGATGGCGTGCCTGGGCTTTGCTATATGAGGGTGAGCGAGTATGAAAAATAATCATCAACTGCAATGGTCTTATTAGAATCTATGGCAATGTGCATGTCTCTGGTGTCATATGGGGACATGTGGTTCTGGTATGGGAGCAGAGCATTGCCTCAGGAGAAGAATTTGGTGTCTTGCAGGGCTCCAATTTGTAGTGGAGGGAAATGAAAGTGGGGATCAGAATAAATAGTCCTTTGTGGGCTGGAGAGGATTCCTGGACAGGGATACCAGGCATATCTGCATACCTTGCATGTGAACCGGCTGCTGTTATAGGAAAGTGTACGTACCAAGCGGAGCAGTTCGCCCCCACGTGGAGTCCTTCTGCCAGATGAAAACAAATGTAAGCAAGACTGGCTGTGGTTCAGAGAAACATTGGATCCAACTTTGTCAATAAGAGGTCATTCAGGGTTGTCACCGAGAGAGAGGAAGCTCTGGGACTGAAATATTTATCATGACACGGGAGAATTAGCAAATTAGTGAATGATGTCAGATTAACAATGAGTTTCAGCCATCATTAATCTGTATCAATACAATGAGGGTAACATTTCTTCGATTGGGCAAGAAAGTTCTTCCATACAGGATCTTGACCTTCCAAGTCCAACCCTGAGGAATAATAGATTTCAAGGTCAATATTATACCATGCCCTGTGTCCAAGTAGTGCGCACATGTTTTAACGTATTTGTACTTACAGACTTAATACAACTTCAGATTTACTAAGACTTGCAAACTAACCAAGACAAATTATTGGCTGCAGGTTGCAAGACTAGTTGTATGTTTTATTTTAACAAGTTAGGTAATGCTTATAGGACTTTCTGAAAAATGTCCCAGTCATGGTGCAGGGTAGACTTTTGTCAAGACCCTGCGTCACAGCATAAGAAACCTATGTTAGCCTTACTCTATGATTGTGTTCTCTGCTAGGCTGGAACACCTAGAAAAGAATATTATTCCCAGAGGAGCAAGATTTTATTCTGCTTTACACATATTTTTTGGCCTAATCAATTGTACAGCCTTAGGGTCTTGACAAGAGTCGAGGTGCGGAGCTAAGTCTGTTCCCGTGCACTGTAAAACCAGTAATGACCACATGCATTTTGACAAGTACAGGTAATGTGATCCAGGTGTGTGATCATGGAGTCACTGGCAGTGAAGAATTTTTAAGTCAGGCTGCTTATGTCAAATTGATGTCATCTGAACAAGGCATTATCTTCAAGTGGCAGAGCAGTTTAGACATGGCGGATAGTCTTCAAGTAGCCGTCTGTCAGCGTGTCATTATGGTCACTTTGATATGGACCACAGTTGGTACGGGCTGCTTTGGCAACTTCGTGGAGATGTGGTATTCACATTCCTCCTGTAGCCAGGGGGCCCAGCAAGGTGGTCCAGAGGCCCCTGTCCCCACACGCTCCCGCCAGACAGTGTGCGCAAGTTTCCCTCTGTCAACAGTTGCTTGGCAAGCGGTGGCAAACAGGCCTCCTGAGTTAATGCTGTTTTGACAGCTGGATCAGTTTGATCGTTGTTGGACCCTCCACATTAAAAGCTAACTCTATAAGAGATTTGACTTTACACGCCGTGTAAATTAGTGTTTTCAAAATAACCTAAGAAAAGCCATGAATCATACTCGATGTATGCACATGATGGTCCTTACGTAGAGGGAGTGCTGAGTTGGACCTTTGAGTTTCGTCTTCAGGACAACATCAAGTTGGTGTTTGTGACAGCTACTCCCATCAGGGCTCGGTTATCTCTGTTTGCTGATCATGATTGTCGCACATTCCGGACGTTGTCGCTACCCTGTCATATCCCGTAACACACTGCTCATAACTTAACACAAACAAGTCAACAAACTGTCCATCATACAAGTTGGTACAGTAAATTCACTTATGTGGTCATCCCATACATTTAAATACTGTATTTCACGGTGAGAGGGCAGGAACTTGTTCAGCAATTTGTTTGTTATATTGCTGTTTCTATACCTGCTTTGTGTGATAATTCTAATCATTAAGAGTAAATGTAAAGAAGTGTGTCCTGTCAAATAGAGCTGTGATTGTTACACCTGCTTTGTGTGATAACTCCAATTATAAAGAGTAAATGTAAAGAAGTGTGTCCTGTCAAATAGAGCTGTGGTTGTTACACTGTCCCAAACACCGGAATCATTCATTGATATATTGTGGTCTTCTATGGAATTGGCAAACAAATGCATTTAGAATGATCTCCAGAGTTATATTTTTGATAAATGTCCTGTATTTTGTCATCAATGTCCCTTTTTTTAGAAGGTCGAAATTTAGGAGGTCAATGTCATTAGTCTCAGATTTGAATCCTGCCCAAGCAAATCATCTTGTAGCTGATGATCGGCTAATTTTGTTCATTGTAGAAAGAGTGCATCCTTCATTGTGGTGATATGACTGAAAGATGGCTGAAATAGACATTACATCCAATTCTACTTGTTACGCCATGTCTTTCAGGCAATGGCAGTAAAGTAACATGGATGACTTCATTAATTGTGCTATAGCTGAGATACTGCTGACAGCCACATCAAATCATCTGTCATGACAAACTGCCTCCCTTCTTTCACTGTTACTTCACTGACCCAGTGATTCAAGTCTGACTAAGCCTCTTGTTACACCAAATTATATGCCAGCTTTCTAACATGCCGATCGTCATAGAGATATGAACGATCGAGGCACATAATCACAAAGGTTATGTCGATCTTTTAGTCCACACAGCAGTACAGGCCAGACAGACTGAAATGATCGTATATAAATGCTATCAAAGTTTCAGCCAGACAAACCCCATGAGGCTTCCAGTGAGTGACACTACAAATAGGGCTCCAGTATCTCCATGTAAGTTGTAAAGAACAACTAATAGAAGGAATACTGTATCTCATTTTGAGATGTCCTGTCTTGGCTTGTGCTTCTTGCACATCAAACCCCCTGAAGTTCCCGGGGGTGTTGCTCTAACACCACAAAGAATAGGACCCAGTATCCTCATGCTTGACGTAAGAGCCATCTAAAATGTTGATCTTTTGCTTTCTCTTTCTTACTATTGATCCTGTGTTGTCCCTTTTCCCGACGTGCCTCTTGCCCATCACATTGCGCTGTGGCTGAAATATTGCCCCCTGCAATGTAAAAATCCATTTCACGCACTCACTCGTGCACACATAAAGCTGCTGTATTCCAGAAGAGTTGCCTACGTAATGTAGAGCTTCAAATCTAAAGGTTATGAAAGTGTCTCATGTTCGAGTTGTAAATTTTTCAAATTATGAGTGAGTTGTTTCATTGTCACTTGTTCCACCCACAACCAAGTCTGTTATCAGTCTTAAATACTGGAGTTATTAGTAAGATGTTTGAACCTTAATCTTGCCCCGGGTAAACCGTTTACTCACCAGTAGGGGGCACTGCAGGTTGTGGATTCAATGTTTGCTCTACTACGGTTACAATCTTAATTTTTCCACTTCTTACCCACATACAATAGAACCTTTCACATTCTTGAGCACAAATACTATATTGTGACATATTTTAAAGTCTTAGCTTGGGATTGAAGATATTGTTGGTGATGGGAGTCTAGTCTGAAAGGCAAATGTGGAGTTCTTTGTAGCTGGATGATTGGCGAGGTCTCACTTGTTGTACCTCGCAGCAGGTCCCCCTCACGACTGTGAGCTCTAGGAGGAGGCGATTCAGCACAACAAGGATTCCATCATATCTAAACACAGGTTTTCTGATGGCGCTTGTCACACTGTATGATGCCAGTGTATGCCGTGGTTAGTGCCAGTGGGGATGGCGTCACGGCCGTGGCTCTATTCTTTGGTTTCCTGTTTCGCTATCACACTGTGTCATTAACTCTCATGGCAGCTGATGCCTGCAGGCACTGCATCTAGTGTATTTATTAACAGAAATCTTTCTTCATCTTTTTTGTATGAACATAGAATTGAAAAACCTATTTTCAATTTTCTCTTTTTCTTCTATCTCCTCTCAGATTTAGATGGTATAGATACCTAGCAGTTAAATAACTTGGTTTTGTTGCCAGTATTTAATTTTCAATACATTCATTAATACAAAACTGTATTTAGAATATGTTCATAAAATTTAAAATGTTAATGATAGATTAGTCTCAGCATCAAAATTGTTACTAGTCTACCGAGAATAAACTTTGATGGCTGACCACAGCTTGGTGCCAATCCTGGTTACCGTGTTTGAAGTCAATTACCTCCAGAATAATCAGAAATTAAGTGTTTGAAACAAGTGTTATAACTAGTTTGTGCGTGTTGGCATGGGTTTCACATATATGTGTATTTAGCAGGGCCTGTGTAAACGCCATGGAGCTAAGTTTGGCCCTGCGGTAATTGAGTTCATCAGGGAGGGCCCAAGTATTGGTAGACCAGGAAATATGGCAATTGAAGCAATTTGCCAAGAATCAGTCTTTTCATATCTCTGTTTCCTGTTTATAGTAATAATGTAATGCTGGGTCGCGTCAATAAACAAGGGCAGAGATGCCACTGACATGCTCCAGAACAAGAATGGTGGGCGTAATTGTACACAACATTCACAGCAAACATCTACATTATATACAGCTTGTTCACATTGCATACAGCTTGTTGAACCTTGTATGCAGGTGATATCTTGTGTTTAAAATTGAAATGGATGGGAAGATGAGGAATAGCTTCGTGATAGGACAGCTAGCAGTCATCCGTTATAAGTTTTATGGGCTCAAATCCTGCCAGACTGGTTGTTTGTCAGCTAGACTAGTCCAGAACCTGAATCTTGCTCCACCATAGTTACCCCTGTTTGGGCCTGCCAAGACACAGCTAGGAAGCCCATGACTGCCTCTACTTTTACACACATTTGAGCAACTTTACAGCCCTGGGTCTTGAGAAAAGTCTACTTTTATACATATTTGAGCAACTTTACAGGCCTTGGGGCCTTGACTAAAGTCTCATGATTGGCTTACAGCCCAGAAATGGAACATTCGGGATGATGTTATAGCTGAAAGATTGATGAAAAGTGTTCAACACAACTTTCACTCACTTCAACAACACATTTCTACAAAAAATGTATGTGATGAGTAGAAAAAGGATGTGATGAGATGTAGACCGTTATTATCAGATTATAAGTCCGGTCAATACCCAGCATCCAAAATACAGCGTGTTTGTCACACCGAGACATGAGAAAATCTCACTTCATAGAGTTTATGCTAGTCTGTCTCCCAGACCCTAAAGCATACAAAGTTAATGGAGCCTGCCCAAGTCTAGATATTTAGCAAGTCTAGGAT
>JAUELE010267665.1:0-10108 GCA_031471655.1 Diodora aspera | reverse complement strand
TTCCTGTCATGATACATTACTGTTTACAAAATTTAACCCGCTTGGCGAGCTCTGTTGTCTTCTGACAACTCTTGTTTGTCACGGAATACACCAAATACATTTCGTACTCGGGAACTCCTTTCCAACTTTAAAATCGGTCGGTGGTCATATATCGTTAAACACTGTTTACAATGAATTACAATGAATCACATATTTGCAGTGATCAGTTCAACCTGAACAATAAATGTAATGGACTTGTATCAGAAAAGCAGTTAAATAATACACGCGTGTTGTCTGTGAAATACCTGGACAAACTAACTGACTCTTTTCAACGACTCCCTTGAGACTTGATTTAACATGATACGTTGTTTTGTTCACTGATAATCAATCGAGTTCTGCCCTTTCCGTCATAGATTCTCACCTTATCAGCATATTTTAGTGATATAATATGTTAAAAGGGTTTGTTATGCATCAATGTTTTGATTGTTATTGGCGGAATACGACGTTTAGATTCATTTACTACCTGGTGTCAGTTCCACTGATTGTAATCTAACTTGTGCGCTTTGAATTCTGCAGCAGAGGCGTGCTAGTAGTTGGAAGATAAACGCGAGGCGTTCCAATACATTTCTGCCCACCTGTGTGTTTTCATGTTCATCTTTGCAGCATTTGTTGGATTAAGTCTGCTAATAAGTATAACAAGGATGCAGTTTATGAGACGTCAATGATACAGGTTTTGAGGCGTCAAGGATACAGTTGTTAAGGCGCCAAGAAGAAAAACGTTCCCGAATAATCGTTTTCAGCTGTTTGTTATCCTGTCATCGTCATATGATCTTCATAGCATTGATGGACTAGCAATAAACTAGCCAATAAGCCTGTAACCTCATTGTTGCGCAAAGAAACATTTAAAGGATTTCAAAAGAGTCTTCAAAGTGCTTACAGCCGAGAGGAAGGAACGTCAAGGCAAGAGTATGTAAGGACTTCAAAGTCAAGATTTGAGAACGTCAGTGATATGGTATTCGAGGATGTCAAGGATACAGTATTTGAGGACCTAAAATATACATTATTTGAGGACCTAAAAGATACAGTATTTGAGAACGTCAAGGACATACAGTATACAGTATTTAAGGACGTCAAGGATACATCATTTGAGAACGTCACGAATACAGTATTTGAGGACGTCAAGGATATAATATTTGAAACCATCAAGGATACAGTATTTGAGAACGTCAAGGATAAAGTATTTGGGGACGTCAAGGATAAAGTATTTGGGGACGTCAAGGATATAGTATTTAAAAACGTCAGTCAAAGATACAGTATTTGAGGACGTCTCGTATTTGAGGCATTTAAGATAGAGTACTCCAAAGACGTTTGAGACCCCAGGTGTCGAATATTTGAGCCATCAGTGATTAAGTATTGTGCAATTGGGGCATCAAGGATAACGTGTTTGAGTCGATAAAGATAGTTTGATGACACTTTTAGCTTCTTAAGGCATTTTCAGAATGACTTTCTTTGTCAACGTCATATCATTTATCTTCATCCTGCCTCTGGTTTTTGGAATTTCCCAAAAGAGAGAAGCGTTGTCGTTGTTAAATACTGATATCCAAAGAAAAACGTTCAGTGCGTTCCCCCCTTATTCCGATGATAGTGACTTCCTTTATGTCGATTTGGCGTTTTCTCCAATAAGTGTGCTTGACTGTAATGCTGCGGATCAAATGTTGTCTATCAGATCATTTTTGATGCTGCTTTGGATGGACCCAGACCTAAAATGGAATGCAAGCACATCATCGGATCAAAATGTGCTTGAACTGGATCCCGAATCCATATGGACGCCGCAGTTGACGTTGTACAATAACATCAGGGACATTCAGTCCCTAACCTCCAGAAACAAGGTCATCCTTTACAGCAGCGGGGAATTGCAGTGGCATCTGACTGACGTGTTTCATGTGTCATGTAAGATAGATGTCACGCATTATCCGTTCGACACTCAACACTGTAAAGTTACCTTCATCCCTCTCATTGGATATGAGAACATTAAGCTGAGAGTGTCTGATTTGGTTATTTCTGACGACACAGTAACTGACTCCAATGGCGAATGGAGATTACAGAATACTACACATCGACTAGTTCAAACAAACCTTAGGGAGCTGGTTGCCATAGACTTTGAACTTACTCTGCAACGCAAAACGACATTCTATATCCTAAACATTATATTCCCCATGGCTTTGCTTTCGATTCTGACCCCTCTCGTCTTTCTGGTTCCCGCGAGATCTGGCGAGAGGATAGGGTACATCATGGCGGTCTTCGTTTCTCACGCCTTGTTTCTCAACCTCATCCACCAGTTCCTACCTCCAACCTCGGACACCGTTTCCACGCTTTCAATCTTTCTAGCTATAATTGAAGTCCAAGCCTTCATTACCATTTTAGGAACTGTAGCAGGGTTGTACGCCCATCATAAGGCAACATCAGAGAATGAGACCAACAATTCTACGACGAGCGAAGTCAACAGGAGTAAAGTGAGAGAGACTTTAGTGTCAGTAAAGTTCGGCATCAGAAGTCGTTCTTTTGAGCGGTACCTTGACTGGCTGTTCTTCTCCATTTCATTAATGCTGAGTTTGTCTTCTTCTGCAGTATGGGTAGTTAGGTAATGCAGGACAGACGTCGTAAATCAGGAAGTATGGTTGAAAACCAGAGGGTATATGTTAGAGTTGGATACCAGCTCCCGAACGCTAACATAGGTGCGATCTGTGTGACACGAATGACATAAACTGTAAGTCATACATTGTGAACTTTAAGCATAATTAAATAACACCGTATTCCCTTAGTCCAGGCGGATGCAAACGCATATATTTTCGACTTTTAAATAGCCAGCTTCATTCCAAACCTTTCTCTGAGACTTTAGTGAACAATGTTCCGTTGATTTTCGAATGCTTTCCGAATATGAGCCGAATGCATTTATTTGAAAGTCTAACGTTTCCGAAGGTTTGCGAATATTTTCAAGATTTTTTCGGAACGTTCGGAATGCATTATGTTGTTCCAATTTCTGGTTTGGGGGTTACACAATACATGTAGATTAGGTCATTTACTGACAAACATGCTGTTTCTTTTGTTAATTATTCGTGTCACATGTATGTACACAATATTATGTAAATTTATCGTTCCAAAAGTTGGGTTTTTGTGAAAGAAAACATTGAGTTTGACCACGTATCCAACTTTAAATGTATTCTGACGTCCATCCTCGAAATCTAGGGTTGTAGTCAAATATACCCTGGTTTTCGATGATATCTGACATCCAAAAGAAACGATACGAATTTTAAACAACTTAGCCACTCGCTTTTCCTACCCCGTGTGTCTTTGTGTAAGTATTCATCAAACGTCTCTGATGTCATGGACTGTCATTTGGCTCCGTCGTGCTTAACAAACATATCTCTTGCTCATGAACTTACGTTTGTTTTTCTTGGTCGTATTTCATGGTACAATTGCTTTTAGACATACATATACATTAATTATTGACAGAGACGTGGATAACGTAAATTTGTATAAGGTCTCGTATTACTATAGGTTGCTAAACTGAATGTTTTGCTTAATATTGTGTCAATCCGTTTGATGAAAAAATATATCTTTGCAAATAATCTTTTCCAAGGAAAGTTTACAGACGAAGTTTGTTTAAATCGTGGAGAGCATAGACCACAGAAGGTTATTGGTAGAATTATTGTGAGCTATTGTTTTTGTATCAATTGCAGGAATTATAATCTTTGAGCTAAACCATATTGTTTGAGAAATTATGTTCTGCGTACATTTGTAATGAAGTGTTTCAACATGATCCGACCGATGGTAGAAAGTTAAATGAATGCATTAACCATTTTTGTTTGCATTAATGTGATCTACCAATTAGACAAAGAAAGGTAGAACGTTATATGAAAGGATGTTACACACATGCTTTCTTTGTAACGATGTTGTTTCCATATGATCCGGCCTACGGTAAAACGTTCAATGGACGTATAAAGGCCATTGTGTCGTTTGTAATAACATTGTTTTCACATAATCAGGCCAGTTGTGGAAAGTTAAATGAACACATTAAAGCCAGTTTGTTGTTTGTAATGCTGTTTTTTTTCACATGATCAGGCCCCTGATAGAACATAAAAGGCACTCATACAGGACATTGTGTTGTTTAGAATAATGTTGTGTGCGTATGATCCGTCTAATGGTAGAAAATTAAATGAACACATTAAGCCAATGTTTTGTTCGTAATGATGTTGTTTCTACATGATAAGGCCAATTGTGAAAAGATATATGATCCAACCAGTGGTAGAAAGTTAAATGAACACATTAAGGTCAATATTGTGCCTGTAATGACGTTGTTTCCACATGATCAGACCAATTTTGGAAAGTTGAATGAACACACGAATGCCATTGTTTTGTTTGTAATGATGTTGTGTACACACGATCCGGCAAATTGTGAAAATGATCACATAAATGGCATTGTGTTGTTTGTGATGATGTTGTTTCCATATGATCCGGCCAACGGTAGAACGCTCAATGAATATATTGAGCCAACGTATTGTTTGTAAGATGTTGTTTTCACATGATCCAAATGAAATGAACACATTAGGGCCATTGTGTTGTTTGTAATAATGCTGTTTCCACCTGTTTCGGCCTGTGGTAGAAAGTTTAATGAATACATTATATATTAAGAATTCTGTTGTTTGTAATGATGTTGTTTTCACATGATCAGGTCAACGGTTGAAAGTTAAATGAACACATTATCGTCATTGTGTTGTGTGTCATGATGGTGTTTTCACGTGACCCAACCAATGGGAGAAAGTTAAGTGAACACATAAGTCCCAACCAATGGGAGAAAGTTAAGTGAACACATAAGTCTCATTGCGTTGTGTGTCATGATGTTGTTTTCACGTGACCCAACCAATGATGGAAGTTAAGTGAACACATCATTGTCATTGTGTTGTGTGTCATGATGTTATTTTCACGTGACCAAACCAATGAGAGAAAGTTAAGTGAACACATAATTGTCATTGCGTTGTGTGTCATGATGTTGTTTTCACGTGACCCCGACCAATGGGAGAAAGTTAAGTGAACACATAATTGTCATTGCATTGTGTGTCATGGTGTTGTTTTCAGGTGACCCAACGAGTGGGAGAAAGTTAAATGAACACATAATCGTCATTGCGTTGTGTGTCATGATGTTGTTTTCACGTGACCCAACCAATAGGAGAAATTTAAGTGAACACATAATCGTCAATGCGTTGTGTGTCATGATGTTGTTTTCACGTGAACCAACCAATGGGAGAAAGTTAAGTGAACACATAATTGTCATTGTGTTGTGTGTGTCATGATGTTGTTTTCACGTGACCCAACCAATGGGAGAAAGTTAAGTCAACACATAATTGTCATTGTGTTGTGTGTCATGATGTTGTTTTCACGTGACCCAACCAATGGGAGAAAGCTCAGTGAACACATAATTGTAATTGCGTTGTGTGTCATGATGTTGGTTTCACGTGACCCAACCAATTGGAAAAAAGTGAAATGAAAACATAATTGCCATTGGGTTGTGTGTCATGATGTTGTTTTCACGTGACCCAACCAATGGGAGATTGTTAAGTGAACACATACATGTAATTGTCAGTGTGTGCTGTGTCATGATGTTGTTTGCACTTGACCAAACCAATGGGAGAAAGTTAAGTGAACACATAATTGTCATTGTGTTGTGTGTCATGATGTTGTTTGCACTTGACCAAACCAATGGGAGAAAGTTACATGAATGTCTGTTGAGATAATGCTGAATTATCTTATACATGGTTATTTTATACAATTTATATGAATTTTGTATTGATGTTGTGAACCTGTTGTTAATTGTACTTTTTCATTCTTAGTTTTTCTATTCCAGAGCAGCCATGGAGTTTATGATAAGCGACAGGGTGTTATCTGGAAAGGGGAGAGACACGTGGAAATACTCGTTGTGGCCTCTTTTCAAGCTGTTCCATAAAAATGTTGTTTTTGTATGTCCATTTCTCTGACGATGGTAACTCTGTTGAGTAAATAAATAATATGTTCAGTCCCTCAAATATGTTTTCTCTTGTATATTTTAGGCTAAACATTTGGTGTGCTTCTCACATATCTGTCCACTGCAGCCTGGTAAGGTCATCTGTCCATCAAGTTCAATAATCTGCTGGTTGCAGGAACAAGTGCGCTGTCATCAGGGATGAAGCGGGAGCTGTGCTATGTGTGAGAGTACGCCCGGACTGTTAGTCACTGAACTTGTATCTGCTATGAAAGGTATCTTGACACTAAGGGAGCGGTCATTTGATTTTGAGGTGGTGATGAGGCACTGGAGATTGTTCTTTTGCAAACTATTTTTAACCTTATGAGACAGTCCATTGTTTTCATAGATAATTGCCGCCAAACTAAGTAATTAGTTTTTTTTAAAATTCAGGGTACGTTTGAGTTGTAATATACTCATCGGAATATGAAATGCTTTATGATACATTTCATAAATATATTTTCCAAATTTTACAGCCCGCCCCTCCCACTCAAATGATCGCACCGTTAGCAGTTGGCAGCTTAATTTACCATGAGCCCATTGACTACAACGGTCACCTGAATTGTGTACATTCTCTTCCTAAAAAAAACATGTCCATAATTACATACACATTTAAACAACCTCTCTCATCCAATCGTCGTATCCGAATATGTCCACATCAACCAGCAAAACCAACAGCAGGTTGCCGACGCTTTAAGGGACGAATGGATTCGGATTCCTGATTACGCCATGAGGCGGCTGGCGACATTAACATTCTGCCGAGTTTGTTGACTCCACATGTAGCCGTTATGGAGAAGTTGAAAATATAAACAGCTTACGCCAGACAGGCAGACGACGGACAACTTTCGACCAGAGTGAGCTAAAAGGGCGGAGTCCACGTCAGAATTCCCCATGGGTTTACCGTTATCATATACAGCAGTTGATAATTCACTTATAAAGAGAGAAAATAATAAAGGACTCAATGTGCATCATTGACGTACGCCATAAGAGCACGAAAGTAATCAGTGTACGAGGAACCACATTTAACACAAGACTTTACACAGTGATAGATATATTTCAAAGCTCCTAGCATTTTTCCACCCAGCCCTTGACGTACCAGACAAAACCATAATTTCTCTCTTTTTACATAGTCAAAAGCTTTCTTAAAGTGTATAAAAGCTATATATACCTTTTTCTTTCTTTTAACAAAATACTTTTCAATGATAAAAAACAATGTAAATATGTGGTCAGTAGTTGAATAACCAAAGCGAAAGCCCGCTTGGGACTCAGGAATTTTACCTTTCAGTTCGACCCAAGCCGTGAGTCTGTTATTGAGAACACAAGCATAAATCTTGCTTATAACACTAAGTAGCGAAATACCTCTGTAATTGTCCGGGTCCTTTTTATCCCCCTTTTTATGCAACGGAAAAATAATTGCCTTCGCCCATACTGAAGGAAATACACCCGAGTTATAGAACTTGTTAAATAAAGCAGAGAGAAATGGCACAAAACAATGTATATTACATTTCAACATTTCAATTAACACTTCGTCAATATCAGCCGCCTTTGCATTCTTCATATGAAATACGGCATTGCAACATTCGTCGTTTGTAATTGCAGACTCTAAAATAATTGCATCAAAATCATCCAACACTGGTTCATCAATCACAGTATTAAAATCGATTAGTCTGTCGTCAACATCATTGTAAATTTGACTAAAGTGTTGATACCGCGTATCTTTATCTTTACTTATTCGTTGTTGCGGGACCGTCGAGATTCCCCTCAGTACTTTCAAGAACTTAGGGCTGTTTACTGATTGTTTCAAACTTTCTGTTTTCCTACGTTGATATTATAATTTTGTGTATCTACATAAACCTTTATACGTATTTCTATAAATGCAATATAAACGCCTGTTTTGTAACGACTTATTTCTCCGATAACATCTAAGATATTTTCTAGCTAAACGTTTTGCTTGTTTACAATTTCTATCGTAGTAGCCACAAACTATACCGGTGTTAATTCTCTTTGACTGAAGATGCTGAAGCGTGTGAAGTCCGGACACTATAGAAATTTAACCTGTACAGTACCTATATACACCAATCACCTCAAAGTACCTAGGTTTACCTGGTAAATTTCCCTGGCTTTCGTCCACGCAGCGTTCTGTGTACACACCGTGCCAAATTAACCCAATGAAAACACGCCGGTGATTACCCGTATTTGAAAACTTATTAGCCTTGCCAAGCCATCAATCCTTTGTAAAAGGGGCCACTTTGGCAAGCCGCTATTCTCTCTTCACCCAATAAGCCGACTGACACATTAGTTCGACAGAGAAGATTTGAACAGGTGCGCGAGATCGTTTCAGAAGGTGCATGGGAGAGATGACGTCACGTGGTTCCGAGCTGACACTTCCAATTGTTGGCGAAAATTCCACTTTAATTGTATGTTTTAGCCGTTTCGTATGCAAAGACGATTTACTTAAGTTTCTATACAGTGTCAACAGCGAAGGTGAAACGAGGACGCTAGCAGTGTACGACGAAAACTGGCGACAAACACAGCGACGTAGGATACAAGGAGCACGTGCTACACGTGCACCTAGTGACATCTAGCGGCGGGCAAAAGAACCACACACCTGGTGTACATGTAACTCATTAGCGGCAAGATGTGGTAATTAGGTGTAGATGCTGTCAATGGATATAGTGGATTCTCAGGCTCTGGTCAAAGACTTGACGTTTCAAGTAACGTCACCACGAAAGTTTTCGATGGTTTAACGAAAGTCGGAGCAACTGCCACCGAGGGACTTATTTCCTTTTCAAATCTTCTTAGCATCTACCGCATAGTAGCCCGAGTTTGCATTTTTAGCGATATTACAGGAAAAGGAATTTATAAAAATAAGAAAAAACGTCTGAAAATGATATAATTATACACTGCCGGGCAAAAGAAACTATACCAAATAAGTTCAGTTATTTTCCTTTGGTTAAAAGTCAGCTTATTTTACGTCGCGTTTTGCCTCCCGAAGGGTGGCTATATCGATCGGCGACGAATTTATTTTCGCTTACGTCTTTATGTCATAGCTGATCAAAAGGATGCTTGGATTTCAACGAGTGTAATTTGATTGACATCATGTCGTTCATAAAACTTCTAAAAATCTCGAAGGGATATCTCTTGCATATCCAACGTAATTGTGATTTTTTTATCAGTAGTCTCTCAAAATCTTGGCATCGTTTTTTTGGCCCGGCAGTATAGTTTGGCGGAATGTTTTAAGAGGCCAAGAAAGATATACTTACAAATACAAAGAAGTATATCAAGACTCACGACGACTGAAGAAAAACAAACAAATGTTGACTACTTTCAGAGATATTTATTCACGAGAGTGTTGTTTCAACAGGATGTGGACCAAACTAAACTCCACGAAAGTAGGAACATTCTGGATGAACATTGACACACAATCGGGAGTTGGTAAAATATGTCATAATGATATAAGTTTCTCTGTATAGTTTATTGTGGACGTAAGTATAGATTTAAGGTAGGAAATTAACCAACACGTTTGATACTACACAGATGAAACTATTCAACGTTCCTAACATTCCTTCTCTCGAGCTTACCATACCCGCTTGAATCAGCAGGACCATGATGTTTTTGCGGGGGAATTAGGAATTGTTGTTAATATTTAATCTTCCGAGGGTTGAGATAAGTTTACAATTTAATGATGTGCAACAGAAAATACCGAGACTTTGAAATACCGTCGAGGTAAACAAACGTATGTTGCATATGTATGAACTATATGTATTTAAGAGAGCTTTGTTTTAGCATAACGGAGCCAAATTACAAATCCACGACACAAGACACTGTGACAAAAAGGCACATGGGGTTATAAAGAGATTGAATATTATTTTATTTGTATCTTGTATGTTTTTGGACGTTGATTTATATTTGTGTCAACTGACGTGTTTTATCCTCAAGGGGTTAATGTATACTGACGTCCAAAAGAAAGTATACCAAGATTTTGAGAAACTACTGGATAAATTCACAAATGCGTTGGATATACAAGAGATATCCCTTCAAGACTTGGAAGGTTTATCAATGAGATGATGTCAA
>JAUELE010267654.1:0-10109 GCA_031471655.1 Diodora aspera | reverse complement strand
CTCTGTCAGACCACTGGTGAAGCCGGCAGTTGGCTCCCATCAACCCGACCAACCTCTGTCAGACCACTGGTGAAGCCGGCAGTTGGCTCCCATCAACCCGACCAACCTCTGTCAGACCACTGGTGAAGCCAGCAGTTGGCTCCCATCAACCCGACCAAGATCTGTCAGACCACTGGTGAAGCCGGCAGTTGGCTCCCATCAACCCGACCAAGATCTGCTAACTGGGAAGTCATGCTCACTTTCAAATTTGTACTTGGAAATAATTACTGTTTACTATGAAGTTACAAAACTACAACAGAAACAACTTGGAAAATCTTTAAATGTCACATGAACAATGTTTGCAGGTTATGAACATGTGGCGAAGATAATTCTTGGGGATGTTATTGAAGAAAACCACGAGGAACATCGTAAACTGATCGAGGTGTTCAGCAAACCACTCGCTGAAAAGTTGGATCCTACTGAGATGGTACGAAGACTCAAGCAGTATGATCTACTGTTGAAACAGGATGAGTCAGAAATTAGGAATGTAAATCGGGATTTTTCATCCACTGATGCAGTGATGGTTCTTCTTAACTGCATCCCTCGGCGTAAGACCAACTGGTACAACTGCTTTATGAGAGTTCTCTTGGAGGTTTCACCACACCTAACAGAACTGGTAGACCCATATTTTAAAGAGAGTAAGTGAAATGCAATTGTCAGAAACCCACGGGTCAGTCACTCTTCTTTTACCTCTCATGGGACACTGGGATCAAATTCACATTGGGAGGTGTGTCTACATCCTGTATGTTGATTGATCACATGATCAAAGAGGAAGTTACGCCAATCTATGTTCAGAGCTTGTCTTTATATTCATCTAGTGATAATAATACCATGCTGTATTTTTTTCCAATTTTTTACACAAAGATTTTACACTAATTGGGGCGATAAAGAAAAAGGGATTTTCTGTCTTCGTCTAAAGCTAAAAATAGATTGCGCTTTGCATTTCTAAAAGGTAAACAAATATGGAACTGGCTAAAACAGTGACACCCCATAGCGATGACATGTGATTGGACGAAAGATCACAATTAGACGAAATGGGGATAGATATCTGGTCGAAACGGTGACACTTTTTGGACAACAAAAGATATACATATTCATCGATCATTACACTGAATTGTTCGTAGATTTTCGCTAAGTTTGGCGTGGAACCGTTTTAAGCGATGACGTCACCAAAATGGGGAACATTTGGAACTTAAGTCTGGAGTTCGATTAAGTGAACTTTTCAGCGAATAAAATGTAGTTAACCGTCCATTGTTTGCATTAGGATTTCACTGTTATTTAATTGATATATATCACTACACAAAAACAAGTGCGAAACAGGGGAAGGGAGATTACTCTCAGGTCCAAATAGAGCAAAAATCATGTGATTTGAAAATTGCCGCTCAATCACAGGAACGATTGTGTTAAATTACTGTTAATCATATTAATTTTAAGAAATAGGAGGTGTCGGCGTAAAAATAAAAGTGTTTGGTGAGGTCATGGATACACCAGAGACAAAAGAAAGGTTAATTTTGAAACCATGCTTCAAACACGTGATAACTTTGCGCGTTATGATTGGCTGATTGCAACCTACTGTTTAGCTGGTGTTTCACAGGGTACCGCAGATGGATGCAATAAACAATAAATGCTAAACAAACATGCTTGTTTCGTGTTTCCCGTTTTCACCACCACAGACGGATGTGATAAATGTGTGCTACACAAAACTGGTTTCTGTTTAGCGTTTATTTGCATTCGTCTGCAGTAGGCATTAAAGATGAACTTTTAAGTGCAAATTCATACGGCTCAGAGAAAAATTAGAGGAAAGAGCACAAAATTTGTGATCTTTTACCAGGGAACAACAAAGCGAGCATATTTTCATAGGTGCAATCATCACTGTTTACACAATAATGCAGAAAAGTGAATTGGAGAGATTCATTGGCTATCGATGGGTAGGTCATGTAACGTCATGCATATTAATGAGTTCAACACGAATTTAGTCCTTGTCCCTCGCAGGAGGTAAGAGAAGGATGACTGACCAGTGACGATGGTAAAATGCAAACTCAAACAAAACTTGTTATTTTAATAGAGATTTATAGGGTATCAAATTCGGCGTTTCAACTACCGGTATGCAACCATCATCGAAATTCAGACTATAATTAACTCTGTTCTCCATTCGTCAAATACCCTTGACTCACTCCCATTCACGACGATCGTTTTGTGAGAATGGAAAGTCCCAATATGCTAAATATAGACATCCAATAAAGTGTCACATAACTGCACGAGAAGTAACTCTTGTTAAATTTAAACGCATAACATCTTTACTTCGCGATTGCTATGAGAGACGTGCTACATGATTGGACGCCAACTTTTGCTATAGAAGCTTCACTGATTTGTCAAACCGCTCGCCTCGAAACGATCGTCTTGAATAGGAGTGAGTCCAGGGTATTTGACGGATGGAGACAGTAGTTAATTATAGCCTGGATTTTGAGGATGTGTTAAATACTAAACCAAACAATCCTTTCAGTTTTATGCAGTTCAAGCTTTCATGCAAGCAGAGTCAAGGAATAGTGACTTTTGAAGACATGAAATTCTTATTTGAAATACTCCATGGATTTCGGTTCTTTCTCATCTTCAAACATTTGTTTGACATACAGTGGACTCTATCTAAACCGGCACCAGGTGGGACCGGGGTAAAATGCCGGTTCAGGTAGAATGCTGGTTTCTGGAGAGATTGACACTGACGACTGACTTTGCATTTGACTGCATGTATCCACATGATGACACGTTTCAAACACCAAATATTATGGAGTCCATCTTGTCATCAGTTATAAGTTGTGTGTCTAATGATCAATTAGACACATTAACTAATGAATGTGCGTTGTTCAGAGTTCTTAGATCTGGGTGGACTGTGAATCAGTTTGTTTTTACAAAGATTATGGTAATGGGTGCTGCCAGTCGTTCAATGATCCTGGTTTCAACAGAATGTTTTTCATTTGAAAACCATGTTTGGGACTAAAAGTATGTGCCAGAATCTGGAATGGACAGAGGCCAGATTGTCCAGAGTATTTTAATTGATATTTGAACTAGAGTTCGCCGGGACCAAACTTTTATGCCGATTTTGACAGAATGCCGGACTACTTGGAGTCCAGCTTATACAGAGTCCCCTGTACATACTGTATTGTGTCTGGAGTCATGGAATCTGTTTCTCTGTTTAGGTCCAGTCCACACACCCATACCTGGGGGAAGATGCGGACGAGCTGTGCTTCGAGGCAGGGGAGATGATCTATGTCATCAATTTTGAAAATCCTGAGGAACAGGTAGATGGTCCTTTGATGATCCGTTACTGTATCTATAAAGGCGGTATCCTCAGAGTAGAGCCGCGGTTACCTATCGCAAATGTGTCTTCATCATCAGCTTTGTTTAGTTTAGATTAAACAAACTACACCCCAGCCATATTTATATTTGTTCTTGTTATACTGGCACGGGAAGGCGCAGTTGTTTACACGTCAGCCCAGCAATCTGCCAACCTTGGTGGTTGTGGTTCGAGTCCCACCCAGGCACTTCTCTTTCAGCCTGGACAGACAGGAGCCGGCATTATGTTGGTGTTGGTGGTAATGTGACTGAAAGATTGCCGAAAACGGCGTAAAACCCCCAACCACTCACTCACTCGCTCTTGAATGAAAACCTTGAATGCCGTGCCCAGAGATTGAACGCTGACATGGACGTGATGTAGGAGACACTGTGGGGATATGGCTGTAAGATTGATCAAAACCATAAACTCGTGAACATCCTGTGTTGCATCCATGAGGATCTCTAGAATATATGTGCATGTCACAGCTCAACTTGCATTTGTCGACCTTCATGTTCATCTAAGAAATTTAACTACACGCAGTAGTAGGCGTCGGACTCGTGATCCGACGATGGTGAGTCATGGGTTCGATCCTAGCTAGAAGCACGCCGTGTTGTACCCTTGGACAAGGCACTTAACTCCACTTGTCTCAGTCGGCCCAGCTGAAAATGGGTATGGGCGCTTCACTGCAGTGACAACCATCTGTAAGGGTGGAACACAACATCCCTGTGTGTATATACATGGATAATAAAGTGCTATAATTATTGTTATTATTATTATTATTAGACATTCCATTGTGTTATAACTGCGAGATTGGAAATATTGTTCTCTTTTCAGGATGATGGCTGGCTGATGGGTATCAAGCAGTGTGACCGAGTTAAAGGTGTTTTCCCGGAGAATTTCACCAAGAAACTTGGCCATGAAGGTTGACGTGACAGAGGTCCGGGAATTGGGAAAACATCTATTTGTACTGCCTTTGGGAAGATAAAAGTGCTACGTCAAAGAGAAACATGGAAAGCTATGCTTGAGATTACAAATATCGCAACTTTAAATATTTTAATATGGTTCCATTTTGCCGTGTGAGATTCCCAGATTTACATTCCACCGTTTTTGTATATTTGAGTCGAATACCTTTCTAAAGAATTGTTTGTAGTAGATTTACCCTCTTTCCCTTTGGAGGTCTGTGCTTGTTTTGTCCCTAGATGTTATAATTTCCATCAGGAAACCCGCAACAGCTGAGTTTGATGTGAAGTGAACGATGTTAATTATGATGGTTTCTGTGCAATGAGAGCTGTCAAACTGAAATAGATTAATTTGAGTTATCACTTTTTCTCTTTCATCCATCTGGATGAATATTTCCATCTTAGTGGAAGATCGTTCCTTTACTTTTTGTGTTTTAATCCTTTTTATGGGCATGAATCTTGTACTTGTTGCATTATGACAGAAAATTTGCCAATGCACCAGAAAACATGAAATTTATTTTAATTTTAGATTTGCATATTTTGTTTATTTTTAATGTAACAATGACCTAGTTTCTGAGTTGGCCCTTTAATTCATTAATGAACAGTAATCTTGTCCCATTTAGATTTATTAATGAATGATAGTCTTGCCCTGTTACCAGATCTGATTTGTCTTAGCATAATGAGAATACTTGGAAGTGATTTTATTTGGGTAGAAGGGGTGTGGGATGTCGACTGGCACTCTGTCTTAGCGATGCTTGCTACGCTGTACAAGGACAGGTTACCACACGGTGCAGCCATTTTGAATTTAAACAGTCCAACCATTGGTCACTAGCAACACAGACACCAAGGTCAGACACTTTCCGACTCGGAAGTGGCCGGTTATGGCAATAAAATTCAATAATATGATATTCTACTCGCCTAACAATTCTTTGCAGAGCTTACCTGTGAAAAATATGATTACCTTTTATTTACGCATCATTTATATCTGTGTTTAAGACCAAGTTATGTCTCTATATTTTTTTATCATCGATGACCGGCTTAACCTGACTACAAATCCGGCAGTCGCTTGGCATTAAGTCAGCCAATGATGAAGCAACATTTCATTGGATGGCAAGCTGCTGTTTTATTTTACTATATTTAGCTGACCTGCTGCGTCCGGATCGGAAAGTGTCTGAGCTTGGTGTCTGTGCTAAAAATAACAACCAAGGAAAGCTCAAGATCTGCCAAATGGCATCCAATCACAGCTCACCTGCACATCACTTCCTTCCGTGGAAATCTGCGCCCAAAATGGTGGTCACCTGTCCTTTGTGTAGCATAGTGTGACAGAACTAAGGACAGGGTACCCAGCTTCTGTATGATGGTCTGTTGGCCACAGTGATCACTTCCTGTTCGATGCTGGGTGTTTTGTCACAGAGGTTGAGGGAGGTTGTGATGATCAGCTGACACATTCTTGATCGATTCATTCAATTCATTCAACTAGCTCAGTTGGTAGAGCGTCTGCCTCACAACCGCAAGGTCGGGGGTTGGAATCCCGGCTGGGTATTTTTCGTTCGACTCAAATATTTGGTGCCCTTTGTACCAATCGTAGCATTATGGTTGAAATATTACCCCCTGCTACGTTAAATCACATTCACTCACTTAATCTTTGCAGAAGCCACTTGTTTGCACTTGCTTGAATTAACATAAAATGTTGGTTTGTAGAACACTGTCCTCCATTCCCTGGCTAGTGCAGTGGAACCAGTAATCTGCCAGCCCTGGCGGTTATGGTTTGAATCCCACCCAGGTACCTCTCTTTCAACCTGGATATTAGCCCCTGACGTGATGTAGGTATCACTGTGATGATCTGGTTGAAAGATTACCGAAAACCACAATAAATCCAAAATCACTCGCACACCCATTCCCTGTTGCAGTAGCTTTATATAGGCAACATAAGATGTTTACCCATCAGTTTTTTCTAGTATTATGTATATATAACAATCATAATATACTTTAAATTGTTCCTGGTATTTGAAAATGTATGTGTACAAATATTGAAGTGTTTTTTTAATCAAGCATGTTAATCATTTTTACACGAGGTAATCTGCATATGCAAATTAATCATTTATGAATATTCATACAGACATGTATTTCATAGGTCCTTGTGAGGCTTTAACCAATAAGCAGTATTTGTTTTGGATGACCAGGATTGAACAAATGTTTGAACATTAGTCTGAATGTAGATTGTGTTAAGTGTATTGATTGAAATGTTTATGAAGCTTTCCGGCTGTAAGCCAAATGACTTCAAGTCAGAGCTGTTTTTAGAGCTGAAGGTTCAATTAGTCTACATTGAGGCCCCCAAGAAAAGTAAAAAGAAAGATTGATTGGGAGTAAATGTACTGTACTCAAAAGAAGTTAAGGATCAGACCTGATATAAGTGTGAACTGATAAAATTGATTTTGCCGGAACTTACCATATGAGCATATTTTTAGGAAGGGTGTTTTCATGCCATATTGTTACAATCGAAAATTTACCAATTACCTTTAAGGTTGGATGTAAATTTAATGCTAAAGGGGGACGAGAAGTGGCGCAGTGGTTAGCCGGTCTGCCCAGCAATCTGCCAGCCTTGACGGTTGTGGTTCGAGTCCCGCCTGGGCACCTTTCCTTCAACCCGGAGAGCCCCAACACCGATGTGATGTCGGTGAGTCCGTGGTGATGTGGCTGAAAGATTGCTGAATTCACATAAAACCCCAAATCACTCACTTATGGTGAAGGTTACTGAATTTTAGAAAAATTTGCTTCAAGTGAAATGTTCCTCAAAATTTGAAATTCATGATGTATCAAAACATTTGCACGTGACATGTGGAATAGGGATGCACAGCTTCTTGCAAAATAAAGTGTTATCACTATGTTTGACCCTAAACTTCTTTTGTGTAGGGTGCATCTACAGAGTATCCTAGTAATCACGCACTTCAGAGCAGAGCTCACTTGGTAGCAATTGGTTCACTTGGCTTAAAACCGGCCTGGCCGCAAGTCTTTATGTATTTTTGGTCTGTCTATATATAGTTTTCTTTGACTGTTGTTTGATTAAATGTGGCCAGTATTTTATTCTAGTGTTTATGGGTATCTCAATAGTCAGTCTGACATCCATATCAAGCACAACTGCTTATAAATCAAGCTCTCACTTCTGAAATAGTTGGATGAACACTTTTTTTAAACAAATCATCATACATAGTTTAGAAAGTCTGCTATATCAACATGTCTTGTTTTATTTGCGAATCAATTTCTCAAGAATTTTATACTTTTAAAATTTAGTTCCAAAATGGTAGCATTTATAGCCATTTTGTTTATGTTGTTCAGGATTGTCACTTTAAAGTGGGCACATTAACATGATTGATACTAAACATGTTTTGTGTAGTCTTGTTCCACTATTGCTATGCTTACCGCCATCATACCAATCTAACATTCTGCATTCTAGTACAGGGTCTAGCAACATCATTCACACAAGCTGACAGTAAATGTATTGTAAAAGAGTTCTATATATCATGCGAAGCACAATGTCTGTCATTCATTCATCACTTGACGGGTCCTGCTCACTGTTCACTTTTACATGAGTTCATGTTTTACATAATACTCACCCCGTGTCTGCTTGGTTTTTAACCTTAGGGCTTTTGAATTTTAACATTTTAGATTTTGTCAAGGAAAGTTTTCACCTTGGAAGCTTGCAGGGTAATAAGTTGCAGACAGATCCACCTGTCCTTGTCGAGTCTTAGATTTAATAGACTCTAAGTCACTTGTGTAGTGCTTTTAAACCTTGGAGTAAACATAATTGCATATGAATATATGCAGACTGTTACAGGAATCCAACCGGAAAAATTTCAAGAATTAGATCTCCAACATTCTACTAATCTCTTGTGCATGAATGGGGTTTTATTTCAGATATATTCTTCGCTCACAGCTAAATATCTACGACAACTACATGATGTATATTTATGAAATAATATTATTTGAAATGAGTAGCTATCACAAACAGTACTTGATATATGTACATTTAAAGTCGTTATGAAACTATTTACAAATCGTGAGAAATAATATTTGTTCAAACATTCTTTTTTTGTGAATTGTGTACATGTCCTCGTTGTCATGGAGAATGCCAGGTTGATGACCAATCGTAGCTACTCGTCTCTTTCCGTAACCGCTCAGAGGACTCGTATGCCCTTCGAGACCCGACAAGCGGGAAATTTACGCATGGCGGAGGAATGACAATCGGAATGGATGGTGTACAATTTCATATAGGATTTTACGGATTAAGCCGAGTGTTACCAAGCGAATTCCTGGCGCACTTTTAGAGGTGATACGACTAAATAGTTCCATTGAAAGTTTTTTTTATTAATTTGTTTGGATGGTGATTTACAACACAAATGTGCTCATCTGTTAAGTCTGAAATATCGCTTTTCCCGAATATCGTCAAGCAAAGACGTAAAGCGACAACAATTCAGAGTTATCTTTCCCAACAGTAGTTTTCAAACAGTTTCTTCTTGTACTCGCTTTGCGCTGGACTGAGGTGGGTCTTATCAAAAATGGCGACGAGAGGAGTCCTCTGGCTGGTTACGAAAAGAGACGAGTAGCTACGATTGGCTGATGACAGGTGCACACTTTCATATTGAGAGTAGTCATTCATCGTGTACTCTTGGTGTTCCGATTGATATGAATCATGAAACATTGCCTTGAATTGGCTTTCCTTCATCATATAAATACAAATGTTAATTCTGTATTAAAATTATTTACAAACAGTATTTTATTGATAATTTTCTATGTAAAGGCTGTATGGTACTTAATCAATTCCAGCTGATTTTGAAACTATTATTATTATGAATTATGAATCTATTATTCTGCATTGAAGTATGACCCATTTTAAAATTAGCTCTTTTATTAGTTGAAATGATTTCCCTTGCTCATTCCTAGGATTCTTCCAGTGATTGGAAGGAGACACTTCCACTATTTTGTTCTTCATATTCTCTGTATTTGATGTACATTATTATTGGTACTACCCTTCAGTAATCTTACGTGCAATATTTATGCCCTGTATTGACAGACTTGGTGTGGGATCTGATAACTAGTATTTTACTGTCATGTACTTTCTGAATTGTACAATAAACTACTTAACTCAGGATGTTTGGTGTATCTCAGTAATTATTGTGTCTCTCCAATCACCCCATTCCCTTCCCACCACCTGGAGGGGAGACATTGATTTTGGCTGATTGTCTGTTAGACTTCCAGGATGCAGTTTGGTGCCAATCTCTCGCCTCAAAGTCGATACAGGTGATACAGGGGGAATGGGGAGGGTTTAAGGTCATTCCCCAGAACGCTGATAAGGTTGAATACCAGCTGCCTTTAGTCTTCCATCGCTTTTATCTCTACAATAAGGGTGGTGATATGATGACCCATCGCTGTCATGTGTACAGTGAGAGGGTAATATGATGACCCATCGCTGTCATGTCTACAATAAGGGGGTGATATCATGACCATCGCTGTGATGTGGTGATATCATGACCCATCGCTGTGATGGTGGTGATATCATGACCTATCGCTGTCATGTCTACAATGAGGGTGGTGTTAACATGACCCATCGCTGTCATGTGTACAGTGAGGGGGTGATATCATGATCCATCGCTGTTATGTCTACAATAAGGGGGTGATATCATGACCCATCGCTGTGATAGTGAAGATATCATGACCCATCGCTGTGATGGTGGTGATATCATGACCTATCGCTGTCATGTCTACAATGAGGGTGGTGTTAA
>JAUELE010267643.1:0-10109 GCA_031471655.1 Diodora aspera | reverse complement strand
AATCTGAGACTACCCTGGCACGGTGTTGACGAGCATGATCATCCATAAGGACAAACTGTGGGCCAATAGCACCTGCAAAAGGTCTGACATTGGAATCAAGGATCTCATACCTGTACCAAATTCCGGTCAGCATCCCCTGCCTAATGACATGCAGGGGTGTTTTTACGTCAATGGACATGTCGCCCCAGACCATAACTGACCCCCAACCATATCTGTCATGTTCAACGGCATGTTGCCTGTGAAATTCTTCTCCATGTCCTTGCTCTTCAGTCTGTGTGATCCAAGCAGAAACGAGAATAGTCAGCGAAGAGCACTGGCCTCTAGGTATTCAGGGTCCATGTCACATGTGGGTTTGCTTGAGCATGACGTCGGGTTAAAGGCACTCGCACTAGGAGACCTCAATCCAGCCCCATGAAGACGTTGCCACACTGTTTGGGTGGAAACACCTACAGCAGAAGTGTTCTGCAATTCATTTCGCAGCTGCGTTGCAATTTGCATTGGTTGACGTCTAGCCTCAAGGACCAAAAATCGACCATCTGCAGCTACAGTTGCCCTTCCCCGACCTCCTCCATGTTGTTTTGGTAACGGTGCCACATACGGGTACAGTTCTTGCAACCTGTTCTTTCATAGCACCTTCCTCCAGCATTCTTACCCCCCTTGCCATGTTGTTATTACCGTACTCAAACACCGTCTCTGGGGTTGCGGTTGCATAACGTTTCACATTTAACCATAATGAAACAAATAATTTTAGCAATGCAGACCGTCAACTGGTTGCTTTCAACGCCAACTGACACTTTTCAACAAGCACAATTGTTATTTCTGATGCACGTGACAACCATCAGCATTTCATTCAATGTAAATTGATTGTGTAAACCAATTTGATTGGCATAAATGTAATCATTCTCTGCTAATTGGTAAAAATATCCAGTATCCCTATCAAATGTTGAGTAGTAAATATAGGCAGGTTATTATTCTTAAGACTTTCCGACCAGTGTCCAAGAAGAGTGAGGGGAGTTGGCCTCGTGAAATGCATGCAGGACGCCTGCTTGAGAAGTTGGGCAATGTTGAGTCATGGTAATACCTGAATGGGTGACCAGCTGAAGCTCTCTGGCCTTCAAGGATTCGCCTTGCCTCACTGAGACATTGATGTGATAATTACGTCACAATGTCAGTGGTGTCACCTAGGGAAAGTGACTTTACTCGTAACTGCCTCAGGGAGGGACCAGTCTTCAGTGACAGAAGATACTTGTTTAACATCAGAACAGAAGTACAAACAACCATCACACAGCATATCATCATATTTATTTTACATTGTTGGTGGTTTTGGCGATGAGAATGAAGCATGTACTTATTTACAATGCACACAAGGGAAACAACTTCTGAGGCTCAAAGATCACAAGAAACTGTTATACTGAAAATCTCAAGAGACACCTCACAGTAAGCGTTGTTTCTACTTTGTTGCATAAATATCAATGCCTAGTTTCCTCAACAAGTGTAAAGAAATGCTGAGTTATTGGATCCTGTTCCACAAAGCAGTCTTGGTGCTAAGTTTATCATAAACCATCTTACTTCTAAGCTACAATTATCAGGCCATTCTGTAAAGCAGTCTCAAGCGGTCAGGATCAGAGATCTCTACCACAGGGATCCTTGAATTGTTTTCAGACAGGACCGGAGGTGCATAATTGATCCCAAAGTTGGCGAGTTGTTGATATAGTTGTTCCACTTCTTTGTGGAACAGGACCCTGGACGGAATAATCACGTGCTCACAGTCAATTATATCTTCAAAAACTTTGAATTTGATTTAAACATTGGCATTCCTCCAAAGACACATACTGTATTTCAAATAATCATATCAAAAACATAACAAAGCAATCCAAAAGATTTATTAACTATAAGGACTCACCACTGATGGGCTCATAATATATATCATTTGATTAATTTTTCAACCAGTATTATGGCGATGGGGGTTTATGAAGGTGAACCCTCTCCCATTCAAAATATGTAACTTTGTTACAATGTCTATTATTTCAGTTTGTGTCTACAGATGTTAAAACCAAATTACCAAATGTGGCTTTCTAAATTATAATTTGTGTCTAATGTAACAATATCTTGCTAACACATATTCTGTGAGGTTAGCACAAGGCACATGGAAGAACACTTACAATGCAGGACGGAATCACGCATCTCCAACAAAGAGCAAGAAACAACAGAGTAACCTGGACAGAAATGTAGTCAACAGACCACAACAAATAGATAAGAACAGCACACTTAGGACCAGCCTTGAAGTGATAGATTTATAACTGCAATAGCTAGAGCACCTGCTCCCCTCAAAGCCATATGAAGATTGTCAACTGCAAACACTTCCATCAGAATCAATGCTAGATGGTCCTTGTCAGCCCTCTAATAAGTATTGATTCCTAAGTAAGTGTCCAAGTTGTGTCATTTATGAACAGGATAGATCTGGGACTAGCCTGGTCACAATTTAGGTTTCTATGATCTCGGTGGGATGTCTTCCAGAGATTGAACGGTCTGTTCCATTTAAAAAAGGGGCTCACAGACTCACAGGGTTCAGGCTTGCCCAACACACAAAAGTTATAGTCCCAAACTTCTCGGTAGGAAGTCTTCCAAAGGTTGAGTGGTTTGTTCTGTGTAAGAGAGGGTCTCACAGGCTCACACGGTTCAGGCTGGCCCTACACACAAAAGTTATAGTCCCAAACTTCTTGGTGGGACGTCTTCCAGAGAACTAGCGGTCGGATCTGTGTAAGAGAGGGTCTCACAGGCTCACACGGTTCAGGCTGATCCTACATACACGTCACACAGGGAGGCTGACAGAAACAGCAAAGTATATGGTATATCACAGAGACTTGGTTGTTTATATGTAAATATAGCAGCATAATGCTAATAATACTGACATATATAAAACTCAGATTATAAAAATACTACCCAATATCATAAGCAATTATCTGCAATAAATACGTTAGTCTGTTTCGTAGACTAGAAGATGACCTCTGGACACAAGTACAAAGTCAGATAGGTATATTTGCAAGTGTATCAATAGTAGCTTATTAAGGAACCTATCTAACATGTGATAATTACATCAGTTTTTTAATCTCATTCAAAATTCGGTTTATCTCTCCCATTATTCCGAAGAAGGTAACAGTGAGTTTAAGTACACATATTTTAAATAACAATTTGATCGATTACAAAATACCAAGCATAACTATTGTAGTTGAAATAACGACCCCTCCCCTAGTAAGTAGCTGATACATGATATCCGATGCCACAGAAGGCATGGTTCATATTTCTTATATATATCACATGGAACTGGTGCATCTAGGGCCGATTATCAACCAGCCTCAGTTACCTGAAATAATAAATCTGAGAACAACGGGAATTATCCAACCATGAGGTACATAGTGTGTATAGGTTAACAATGCAGTGCCTTAATTGAAACCATCAAGGTTATAATCTAAAATTTTGTGAAAGCATTCCAGTATCGCAGTAAACCAATGACATGGACAAACATTTCTTAAAAGCTTTTTTTCTCAAAAGCAGGAGATTGATAGAAAGATGTAGACGCAAACAAAGTCCCATTATAGTCACTTCTTCAGACAATCATGGGGCTACTGGGGGCCAGGGGTGACGCCAGGAATTCCTTAACATGGGTCTGAGGTCCCCGACAAGGAGTCTGAAATTCCCGACAAATACACACATTTTCAAATAACACAATAAAATACACACATTTTCTCCAACGAATTGCTATATCCCCTGCTGGGGACCTTTCCAAAAGTCCAATGATTAAGAAGCATCAAGTCTTGAATTCTTCATAAATTCAGCATTCATGAGCAACTGAATTGAATTAATCTAGAAATTACTGTTTTATTGATGCTGTACAAAAGAACTGAGCACTTCTCGCTATGAATTATGACGAATGAAAAATTAAACAATTCATTCCTCTTGAACAAAGCAATTTAACAAAACATGTTAACAGCAAAAATAACAAATGCACAGCAAAACTGTAATACTACTGTGTACTTTCTGTGTTTAACAAATTAGAAGCCACCAAACTCGGCCTCTTTTGGCAGGGATAACATAAAAATCATCTTTTTAGTCAGCCTTCAATGAAAATCTACTGGAACAGGCCTAGAATGAAGACATACAGCATGTAAACCCTCATACTTGACGCCCACTCTTACAATTGTGAGACAATGATGTCATAGGGTGTGAGTAGCTGAATGACAAATCGAGGAAGTACAGAAAACTCATTTCTTCCTTTGGCAAAGGGTAAAGACAATAATAAAATACTAAACTTCCACTGAAAAACGAAGTGGTTTGTAGGTAGCACAGATATTTGGTTAGTTGGGGAGGAAGGTCTTCAAATCAGCAGGGTAACCACACCACACAAAGTGGTTTGTAGTAGCACAGATATTTGGTTAGTTGGGGAGGAAGGTCTTCAAATCAGCAGGGTAACCACAAATGGTAGGCACAAGTACTTCCCATAAATTAAAACCAGGGTGTTAAACTAACAGACTTGCATTGTAAATAAATAGAGTTAACACTGTACATACATACAAATATTATACACTTTGTTACAGTGTTAGATCCAGTAAGGTTAAAAGAAGGCAGATATGGAATATGTACAATGTAATACGTTTGACTGATGGTGGAATTTAGCAGCTGAATGCCAGTGCGAAAATGTTCTTGTGACGAAATTAAGGTGAGGATGGAAGGTTGCTCTCATTTAACAAACTTTTTGGTGAAAGCTGGCTGTGGAAGGGGCTTGACTGGGTTTAGGCTCCCGTCATGTAGTGGTGATCCGGGCAGCGGGTCAAGGCGTGGGTGAACACCAGCCAAGCTGGGGGCACTTGAATGTTTCGTGGGCATTTTCTCTCCTTTCTTCTTCTGAAAGTAACCATTGTTTTGTATGAAATTGTAGTCAAACAATATCTCAGCTTGAAATAATATGTAAAACTAAGTAAACATGTGAAGGATAATTTTGAGACACTGGCAATATCAGTGGTGTCACCTTGGCAAGTGGCTTTGCTTGTAATTGCCTCAGTCCAGCCAGCTGAAATTGGGTACCTGGTGGTAAAGTGATGGTAATGTGGTGTTAATCTCCATCTCAACAGTCAGCTTAGTTTATATGCTCCCTAGGGAGTTGAGAAAGGTACACTATTTCAATGACCAGGGTAATAATGAAGAATTTTTAGTGTGGAGCGAGTCCATGGAATTCGAACACAATCTTATTATCATAGGTGGATCCATGATTTTGGAAAAGGGGGATGTGGGATGTGCATGATGTGATTTGGGGGGGACAAGGGGGGGCATGCAGAAAAACTCCTTGTTAATGCAGTTTTACATAAAATTTAGCTGAAAAGGTGAGGTTGGTGGGAGGAAGGGTGCATACTCACTGCATCACCCTCCCCCTCCAATTAGATCTGCCTATGATTATTATAATTTAGTTTCCAAAACCTATAAGGTCTTGAATCTGTGAGTTGAAGTATCAAAATACTACTATTTATGTAGCTTCTCAAATATCAGTATCTCTGACAAAATCTGATAGTAATATAACAAACTAAACCTTAAATGAGAGAACGTGGACATGATGGAGAATTTGAAGACCTTAAAGTCAACATACCTTGACATTGAGAGGATTTAGTACACCAACATTTGGGCTGGAGTTGAAGACCTTGTTGAAATTGGTCTCTCTGTTAACTAGTTCCAACTGATAAAATCTCTTTTCATCCTGCAATAAAATAATTTATGCTTTAATCTGAAAGGAATCTACATAAACCAACAGACAACCTTTTATTTCACATTTTGGTTTCGTCGGATGTTCATGAAATATTTTTTCATGGCACATGTTGAACACCATCGGTGCCAAGTACATTTGAAATGATTCTTTTTCATGATGTGGATCTCAATTTCAGGTATGACCTGCAGATCATTACAAAATGCTTTTGCTTACTGTATAAAATCAAGAACAAACATTTTAGTGAAAAAAAACTATCACTATCTTATACTTTTGATTCAAGCTAATGAAACTGCTCAAAGTATCCAAAAGTTTCCATTTCAGATTATTAGAAAGTGTAATCTTTCTTAAAGAAATGTTTAATCTTTTAGAATATTGCATTGCTCTGGACAAATCAAAAACTGTTTGCAATGACAAAAATAGCCCATGTGCACACCATGATTTCTTTGACACGTAGCTCTCTCTCTGATATTGCATCTCGGAGCTGCTGGATGAGTTCCAAGTCTTCAGGACGGGACTCTCGGTTTGCATAGCGGTCTTCAGCCTCAGTAAGTCTGAAATTAGTGAAGGGAGTTCCATGTGATGTGAAAGGTCTTCCAAATAAATCACCAGCTCATGTTTATCAATATAAGCTCATGTCGGCAGAAACTTGGAGGTATTATTGTAATGAGTGCAGACAGTTCAATCTAGTGAAGGCCTTTTCACTACAGACTGTCTTTCAGTCTGGACTCAAAAAGACACATCTAAAACAAGCATACATGTATGCAGACTTGGATACCCTGCCACATGTGTGTTTTGATACTGGAACAGTACCCTAAGTTTTCTTCCAGTGACCCTGTTTGTAGAGTTCAGTTTACTCTGGAATATATGAGACAATAATTCTGATTTTCGAACTCGATCAAGATATTTCAGCCACAAATCACTGTGCCCTTCAACCTAATCTTCCCCTATACTGCCCTGCTTGAAGGAGGGACGGACAGACGCCATTCCCATATACCCTATCACTTTGAGGTGGAGTAGAACATGAACACAGTTGAAAGAAAGACAAACAACAGATCCTCATTAAAACTGCCTATTGAAACCAGTATTTAACTAGTGTTTATGTAAAACCAAGCCACTTTCCCTACATATGCTGTGGAATGAGAAGATGATAAAAGAGAGGTGAAAGCAAAAGATAAAGATCTTGTCTAACCATATTGACAGGTGTGAACTAGTGAGTAGCTTTATTAACCTTTTAGTGCCTCACTGCCTTTTTAGGTTGTGTACTTCTTAGGAATTGAGAAAGATGTGATACGTGCGTTGTTCCATGCCTGGAGTGCGGTAACATGTGATTGGACATTACTGCGTAATATAATTGGAACTTTTATCATTATCAACCGCTCTGCAGTGGAAGCTGGGTTTTTAATCTTTAAATAAGATGCCAATGGAACAGTTATCAAGAACAGCTTTAACTGAACTGCAAGCAATAACCATCCACACAGTCTCGATTGTATTATTTCACAGAAACACCAAAATATCAAACATCATGACTTGACGTCCAGACACGCATATAATGTTTCATAAGCAAATCTGTCAATCACTAAAATGTTACTCAGCTACAGGGAAGTTAGTGTTTGTAGTATTAACTAATGCTAAAAACCAAGTTACTGATGGTGTCATTTAGTTGTGAACTTTCTGGCATGAAAATAAACCTGCAGCAAGTTTGCAAACACAAGCGAGAACTGATCCGAAATGTTCAAAAACAATGAGTGATCCATCAACATAGTTGAACTTCTTGTAATTCTTGACTTTTTGAACTTATTATCCCATAGCAAGCAGCGATTCATTGCAGAGCTCATTATTTTTGTTCACACTTGAGTCGTCTGTATTTATTTTAACCATGAACAAGAGTACATTAAGTGCTCACATACTCTCTAACAGAGTTGAGTTGAAATGATGTTTTACGTTGCAACAGCAATATTTCAGCCATAACGCAATGTGATGTGCAAGGTGCACATCAAGCGAAAAGTTCATAAAAGGAATTGATAGAAAGGAATGTGAAGGCAAAACATCCCCATTTTAGTGGCCTTGTACGACAAGCATTGGGTTCCTGAGGCCCTATTTCTATCAAGTGACACCATGTCACTCCCTGGAAGCCCCACGGGTAACTCTCTAATTGAAATAAAATGACAAACTATTCCAATGTCCACCATGGTTAAACAAAATATGTTCTGAATAAGGAAGGTTCAAGGTTGAGTTTGTCTTGGTATTGTGGCAATTACTTCAACAATCAACATGTAGATATCGGTCCGGAAACTTTATAATTTCAGATTCAAAGCAGACAAATAAGTATGTTAATTTATGGTAATTACACAGACCACAGAAACAATGTCAAAATTTATCAGTTTCAAGACACACAAATCTAAGCCTGTGAACCTACTCAAATTTGAAACTTGAAGAGCTGTCAAAACAAAATTTAACATTCTCATGGACAATGTGAATTAGCACAAAGACATTCGACATCAAATATGCCAATTTGTAGGTAAGAATAAAATACTAACAGTTAAACTTAGATAAGTCAATCTTATGAGATGTCATCTTTCAAACTGCAGCTGTATTCCCAACGTATGATGGGCAGAATTACCTTTCACCTGAATTTACAAGATGCATATGGGTTTATCAGGGCCCAGTTCTTTCTCCCTGAGGGCCCTACAGCTAACAACCAAATGAGTACATCAGCCCTAAATACGGTATCTTGAACAAAAAGTAACCTAAACTTGTGTAGTCAAACCGTTTAAGACTTCTAAGATTTTATCACAATAAAGTGTACTGTTACAATAACAAGGCTTGTCAAACTCCAAAGACAGAGCCAATTAGAAGCAGTAGGCTTACATCCTGTTGTAGTGCAGTCTCTGACTGCGACACATACTTAGTGTACTACTCACTCTATCTGGAGCTCTGAGATCTTATCTTTGAGCAGTTCCTGTGCCTGGGCAAATTGGGCTACCATGTCTTGGATCTCACGGATGTGGTCAGCAGTAAGGTTGTCCACTGCCCTCTGCTGTTCTTTCTGTAAATGCTCCTCTCGCGTTCTGAATAAAAGTGAGAGAGTAATATTTCAACATGGCTTTCATATATATTTCAGTTACATCAGAGCTTCAATTTCCAGGCTAAACAAGAGCAAGAACTGAAACTCAGCTGACCCAAGGCAGGAATCAAAGTAAGGGTAGACTTCCCTCAACACCCTAACGCTGCAAAACTTCCTAAAATATACTGTGGTAAAACTTCTAAAATTTCGAACTTCTAAAATTTCGAAGGTGCTATTTCTGTCAAGATAATTAATTTATTTAACCTCTAAATTTTTTTTCTCGAAAATCCGAAAACCGAATTTCTAAAAATTCTAATTTTTTTTCTCGAAAATACGAAAACCGAGGTTTGAAAAATCTTTATTGTTACCTTTAGCAGTTTCTAAAATTTCAAATTTTTCACTGACGTTTTGGGGGCAATTTCTAAAATTTCAAATTCTAACTTTTACGCAGATTGCTAATTTAAAAAAATTCAAACATGTCCAAAAGTAATTATATTTTTTCCTTCTAAATTTTAGAAGTTTTACCGTACTCAAAAGAAGCTTAAATTAGGGTTAAACATACTAATAACAATATTGTATTTACAAGAAGCAGTGCATCTGAAATCCACATAGTAACATGTTGGCACACGTCACATGCCAATGTGTGTGTGTGTGTATTTTAAGTGACAATCATGAACAACAAATGCACATGCTGCATATGCCGATACATCATGAATTTCAGAAATTCAGTAATCTTGAGCATTAAATTTTCATTCAACGTTTAAGGTAATTAGTAAATTTTTAGTAGTAACAATATTGGATGAAACACCATTTCTAAATATGTGACCCAACACCACGATATGAGTCGGTTCGCCTGGAGGTAGATATTGAGTAATCGGCTCTCAAAGCTAATCACCTTGAAATTACCGAAAAATTTTTTTATTGCTGAATTGGATTCGTCAACAATTACAGTATCTAGCAAAGTTACCTAAATGATGCTAATACTTCCATAAAACACCTAAAATTGACTTTGAATGTGTTGTATCACTCCAGCTATTCGCTACTGTCCCTTGAAACAATGGCAAGGTGATCGTAATTTTTGCCCCAATCTAGCGCAAATTACTAGAGAGGAGAGCACTTGTAGTTTCTAAACATACTTGTATTTTTCACTTTTCTAGTGCCGATCTTTAACTAAGGCACACAAAATCTCCAAACTGTCCTCAAGCGTGACAGATTAATTAGTCTTTAAAGGAAAAACACCTTTATGACCCTAACGCTTTAATCTCTTTGATCACACCTCCCCCCACCTCT
>JAUELE010267632.1:0-10109 GCA_031471655.1 Diodora aspera | reverse complement strand
TGTCTACACTGCATGTTTGCAAAGAAGGAGAGTGATTTGGGGTTTTGCCGATCTGTCAGCCATATCACCACGGTGTCACCGACAACATTGTGTTGGGCCCCTTTTGCTCTCCAGGTTGAAAGATAGGTGCCCAGGCGGGATTCAAACCATAACCGCCAGGTCTGGCAAATTACTGAGCTGACACGCTAATCACTGCACCCTGTTTGCAAAGACTAACCTAAAGACACAAAAACTAATGCAAGGGAAAAGATACAAATGCTGAAAAGGAAAACTTGAATGTCTGTCTCAAAACAGCAAATACTTACATCTGCTTCTCCTGTTCCTCCTTGGTTTTGGCAACTTCAACGGCATTGGCCTTAGCAAGCTCCTCCCGTTCCTTGTCCAACTGCTGAGCACGATTCTCTATCTGGCTAAAATCTGTTTTTACTCGCTGGGCACCAAAACCTTTCTGTAAGAACGTTAAAATTTGCATTAATTTAATTGTGTACGGCAACTCCACTCACTCACTGCCAATTAATGGAACATTTCACAAGCAGAGGATCAGACACACACCTATTTCAGTCTCACTATTCTGCTTAACTTGAAACTAATGTTTTACAACAGACCAGCAATGCAATGCTACATGCTTGCAACTAAAATCAGAGATCAACACAAGAGTTGAGTTGAAATGATGTTTTACGTTGCAAGGGCAATATTTCAGCCATAACGCAAAGTAATGTGCAAGGTGCACATCATGCGAAAAGATAGTTCATTAAAGGGATCGATACAAAGGAAAGTGAAAGCAAAATATCTCCATTTTAGTAGCCTTGTACAACAAGCATTGGGTTACCGAGGCCCTATTCTATCTAAGTGACACCACATCACTCCCCGGATGCCCAATGGGGTATCAACACAAGAAGTGAAAACGCCAAACTTGCAACTTTGTTCTCATTTATGACATACGCTTTTAAAAACTTTATAATGAACTATTCAGTTTGAAACAAATGAGGTAACTGGATCTCACACGGACTTCCAACATAACGACTACATACTTTCTTGGCAGCAGTTGTCTTCTTTCCACCAATAATTGCTTTCCTCGGTTCTGCTATGGCTGCAGCTTGTGTTGGAGACATACTCAGGGCAGCTTCAACATTTGGACCATCTCCAAGATCCTCTTCTGAAGCTATAAGGAAGTGTCAGTAGAGTTACAACTTAATTTTCACTAAAAGACATTTTACAAGTTTCCTTCAATTCTACTTTCAAGAACATAATTACAAATCAAGTGCAGATACATCAAATCAATCTATGACCCCTCTTGTCTAATCATAAGTAATTTTTACTGAAAATCTAGTAGTCATAGTGAGGGCTGCATACCTGGATAACACAAACCTCATCAAGTCACGATTAAACACACAGTCACCGATATTGACAGATAACTAAACAATTCCTTTCATAATGCTGGTAAACAAAAAATCACAAATTTGTCAAATAACTAGAACCTGACAGCAGAACACTAGTGTTGTTTTCGAAGTGGAAGAAAATCAAAATCCCAGTTTTTATGTAATCAGTAAAATGTAAGATTCATTAATGACTGAAATTCATCATGTTCTATTTGACTCTTCAATGCTGGGTCATATGCTCAACTTTTGCTCTGTTACCTTTATTACTGGGTTTTCCATTCTTGATAGGCTGTGGGGCAGAGAACAGCTTGGCTCCTTCATTGATGGGACCAGGTTCATTGGCTGGCTTATCAAAGTCTGTGTGCTGTGCAAAGAAATCTATCTCTTTTTTCTCAGGAGACGTTGGGTCGTGGTGACCTGGATCAATGTGGAGCTAAAACAAAGGAATGAAGATATTTAGACTTTATAACACTTGACAAATCCCTACCCTTCCACAGATATAATTATCATGAAAAGATTTGCCCAGTTTGTCAGTGCAAAATGGTCAATTCCTAATCACACAAGGTAAAACTAGAAAGGAAGTTAAAACTATTCAAAAGCTGCTTACAAAGCTAAATGTAAAATTCAACTACTTTTCACAAACAGCAAACCATTTGGTTTTATTGGAAATTTCTGAAAGGAACTTTGTGGTTAAGTATAAAATACAAGCACAGTTACATGAAGCTGGTTCCAGTATACATAATATTATACATGTTACACAAAATCACCTATTATATATAAATAATAGACAATAGTACGGGATGGAATAGATGTGAATTTTGTATTAAAGGTTGTGCATTCTCTACAGAGCTACAAAATGACTTTAAAGTACAAAACTAATTTATTCTTTGACAAGCAGTTAACGATGAGCAGAAGCAAGGACAGTTCAAAGGAGCTAAGATGACTGTACAGCTCCAGAAGTTAGAGAAATGTCCCACACTAGCCTCGGATTAACAAGCCCCAAAATAAGAAGACGGAACAGTGACAGTATTGGATGACAGATATACAGGCTAATTGTGCTGATAGATCAAGAACATTTCACTGCATCTCAATTCCAACTTTCTGCTCTATGCCAGGAGAAAGAAAATGTTTTACAAGACACTTGCCCTTGGCATATTCACTTATCAAATTTTATGATTTTCAGTCATCAACTCTTTCATTAACCAAACAATAAGGTTTTGATATTTCGAAAAGTAAAAATACTGTACTTGCCCAAGAGCAAGACTTGTCAAAGTCATCACTTTCACTGCCCAACTTCAGTTTATTATTGTGTACACAAACCATCCTTTTTGTAAGGTTCTAAACATGGTGCTGTATAAGCCTTGCATATAAGCCTGGGACATGTTAACAATATATATATGAATGTAAACTTTAGCAACAATACTGAGATATTGTAATGCTTGTGAATTATATAGAAACTTTCTGCATTTACATGCAATTTGGATTTACAGCATGCATGTTTTAACAAAATACCTCAATAATGTAAACTACGATGATAGCCCAGAAAGCAACGCCTCCTATTTATTTCCACGGAGACTACAACAGATACAGGTAGCACAATAACAGTGGTGGATAGATCAAGGTTTCTGCCAGAAAACTATTTTTCACTATAGTCCACATGCATTATCCCTAGCGATGAACAAGAGCCTGTATGCCGTGCTCATAAAAATGTACACCAGTGGCAAAGACTCACTTTTTCACAGCAGCAATGACAGGGTCTATGTCGGGAAATGTTGTCCACGTAGTTCATCTTCATTGACCCAAACAGGTGAAAGATGGAAGATGTCGAATCCTGACTATATGGTGGAAGTGGTAGAATATCCAGCCAAAATTTGCAACATGATCCATATTCTTCAAGCTGGTGTGGGGACCTGGCATTATCGTGTTGCAAATGAAAGGTTGTCATCTTCTTTGGCCTGACTTTGGAAATTTGGATCTTCAGCCAGAGCTTCGATGTAACAGTCAGAGCTGATAGCTTGTCCAGGTTCCAGGAAATCAACAAGGATCATGCCAGGACCCACATCAGTTTGAAGACCGTTGATCATGTTGCCAATTTTGGCTAGATCATCTCACTATACCACTGTATAGTCTGAATTTGGTGCCTTCAATCTTTCGTCTGTTTGGGCCAATGAAAGATGAACTATGTGGTCAACATTTTCTATGTGGTCGCCATCACTGCTGTGAACAAGTTGATCTAGTCCGCTGATGCAGGCTTTGACAAGTGTGACTTACAGGCTCTTGTTCATTGCTGGGGAAAATGCATCTAGCCAATGTGCACTATATTGAAAAAAAAGGGTTTTGTAGCTGAAACATTGCTCTATCCACCACTGTCATTGTGCTCCCTGTATCTGTTGTAGTGTCCGTGAAAATAAATAGGAGGCATTACTTTCCGAGCATCCTTCATATAAACCGACCTAAAAGTATAAATTTGAGTCCGTATCTGGTTACAGATCAAAATTGCTGTTCTTAAATTACCAGCTCGGTGCCACACATTTCTTGTCTTTGAAAATTTGAAGAATACCAAGTATTCATTTAATAATTATATCCCAAATCTATGACAGGACCACTCATCAAGTTAGTTTTCACAGAATGAACAGAGAAGTCCCAAGATTTGATTGATGATAAACAGATTCTTTTTCCACCGATAAAACAGTATGCCATGCAAACAATAGAAAGGAGAATGGGAGTGTGGCTGTTCAGTGCAGTATCCTGACAACAATAGAAAGGAGAATGGGAGTGTGGCTGTTCAGTGCAGTATCCTGCAAACAAGTTTCCAGTAGCTTGAAGAGAACTAACACTTCTTGTGGTCCCTAGTTATTTCCTTTCAGTAAATTGCACCACAGCAGTGACAAGCATCTACGTATTCTCCACTCAGAATCTGCTGTTCCTTGCATCCTCAAACATTCTTCCTCTTCGCCAAATCAGCTTCAAATTTTTGTAAATGTCTTATTAAATGTTAAAAACCATCTTGTATTATTATTTAACTTTCTGAAAGAGTTAAATATTCTCTATAACTTTAACATTTTTCATTACAGATTTAAGTTGTAAGATAGAAGGAACAAGGACTGAGATGATAAATTACTGTCAACCTGAGTGACTTTAGACAGTGGGGTGGCATGAGACAAAACATAGACACCAAGTTTATCCTCCTTTGCTATTGGTTTGTAGCTAACATTATAATGAGAATAGCTGCTCATACATATCACTATAAACACAAATAAACAAAATCTTATAAACAGAAGCAAAGGGGGATAAATATTTTGCCCAAGTTTTGTCCAATGCCACCCCTCTGTCCAAAGTGACCCCAGTTCACAGTACTGAAAAACAAAGATTAGACCGCTTAAATCTGCTTGTACACAATACTACCTACAGAAAGTGTGGAAAACCCAAATTTGAAAACGGTGAAAATAATGCCATCCAAAATCTTTCATACTATAAGACGCCAACTGCCATAACACAAACGCATATTAAATAAAACTGTGACACGCACTCCCAACAGGAAATAATCCAACAAAACTAAAGATTATACAAAATGAGCCTATCAATTCATTAATAAAACTAAATTCTATATATAAAAATAATTTCGAATACACAATGACATGATTTCTCCTTTCAGTGTTAAAATTCTCATTTATGTCAGAAATTATTTTAAAATTGAATCGTTTCAGGTCTTGCTGTTTCCCTTACAGAGACCAAGCAAATAGCAAGCAGTACAAGTATTCCAATGTTTTGTTCAAAATAAAATATTGCTTTGGTGGAGAGTGAAACTTGTCTTGTGCATACATTATGAACATTTCTACCTGATAACAGGAAATAAGGAAATGGTGGCATGACACCTCCTTTCTCTTTCAAATCATTGCATTTGAATATTTTATGATTCACACTCTTTTGTTAAGCAGCTTTTAGCTATGCTACCAATGTAATGATAGTCGAATTGCATATTAAAAGTGTTTTAGTATTTGACTCGATTGATTGGGCACTGACCACACCATTCCTGAATAACATCATGTCATTTATCAGAAGGTGTATATGGCAGTTCAGTCAAAATATTACACAACAAATGCTTTATTTCAGCTTAACATATTGTGGTCTAACAGATGCACATATCAAAGCAAACAAGGACACTCATCTATATCTCCTTTGACCTTTGATCCTTGTGACATTAGACCCTATGAGTATGACCTTGGACATGCTCCTTTGTCAACATTTATGCCAAGTTTCAATATTGCATCTCCAATAGTTTCCGAGTTCTGCTCCAGAAACAAAACCTACCCCTTTGTAATAATCGACATATTCATTCTGACAGTTACTGTTTCCATTTCAATGGAAACTGGAAAAATAAACTTTGTCAAATCCCCAGTATAAAAAGACACAACTAAATCCACTAGTTTACATGTATGCCATGTTGCAATCGCAACAGTTTCAGATTTCTGCTATGGAAATAAAGCCTTCCCCTTTATAGTAATCTGACAGACCAAGTCATCGTTTCAATTTCCATGAAACAGGAGAAATAATATTGTCATAATCCCCAACTGTGTCAAAAGCAGGGCTTCAAATCAGGTGTGCCCTTGGATACTCGACCTCATTTTTAGGTGTGCCAATTCCATTTTTGGGGCGGCAAATATATACCAGAAAGGGTAAGAGTGAGTGAAATGGATTTTTACATTGAAGGGGGCAATATTTCAACCCATAGCGCAATGTGATGTGCAAGAGGCATATCAGGAAAAGGGACAACACAGGATCAATAGTAAGAAAGAGAAAGCAAAGATCCTCATTTTAGATGGCTATTACGGCAAACATGAGGATACTGGGGTCCTATTCTTAACAAAAAGGGCAAGAATCTGTCACATGGTTCCAGACAGTCTAATCAAGTACAACCGGCCATCACAGAAATAAACTAGGTTACATCATCAGCCAGAATTATTGACCCAAAATGAACGTAAGAACTGTTTTAAAAATCTGATAGCTCAAGGTGCCTGACAGACACTCTGCATAATTTAAGCATGCAATGTTTGATTTTCACTGTGCTGGCGGCACTACTAATTTCGAGCCCTGAAAAGACCACTACATCCACTAGTTAACAGGTATGCTATGTTTCAAAACCATACATTTCAAGAAACAAAGCCTACCCTTCTTCAGGACAGGTGCATAGACAGAAAACGCACAGCTGAATGGAGCCCGTTTCAATGTCCCTTTCAATATCATTGTGGTTGGATACAGTAATTTGCAAAACTTCAGAGATCACAAGAGGGACAGTCCAGCACACTAACCACTGCCTTCCACTGTAGCTTCACACAAGAGTCAGTCACTTGCTTGGATTCATATTGGGACTCTGCAGTTTTGCAGCTATATGCCCATTTCATCAGTTGAGTGTAGGAGGAAAACCCACTTGATCAGTGGAAAAATGGATGAGTCCGATGTGGTGAAACCTGTGAGCTACAACAGGTACTGATGAACCAATGGTGATACCACAAAGTGGCAGTGTACCATATGATGACATTATCCAGGGTACTTTTTGTTTTGAAATTTGTGATTTTGCTCTCACAACGAAAATTATTAGCTTTTTGTGCGAATTGATCATCATTTTATCAGTAATTTATTACCATTCAGTCGAAATTGATTAGCAATCAGCTGAAATTGACTAGCAAATTGCGATGCGAACCCAAACAAACAATACTCTGTTATTTAGAAATACAATGAAAGAATCAGTATTAGAACTGTATTGCAGTGATCAAATGGAACCAACATTGGCAGGAAAGACCTTTATCATGCAGAGCCAACAATGTTCCATCTACATTGCAGGACAATCTTTCTGTAATATTGTTGAACAAGATGCATAATAGGTGGTGGTGTAGTGTCACACAAGGCACTATTTCAACCATAGTCACAAAGTGCAAAATGCATAATGAAAGAATACTCAGGAAGATAAAACGTTATCGCCACACATGAAGTTATTGAATCAAGCTTTACTGTTTCTCGGCAAATATGGCTCACCACCCTGCTACGTCATGCAAAACTACTAAGTATTTATTAGATAAATAATTCTAGTCAAGGTTGTCAAAAGAATCATTTGGACTACCGGTATGGATCCTTAGGAAGCATGGTCTCACAGAGTGGAATGTATCGTAATAATATACAGGACAATCAGGTAACTGGTGTTTAACACTGCATTGAACAATATTTCAATCACAAATAGATACTAAAAGCTGCTTAACAAGTCTATTTATATCTAAATTTTGGTTTTAAAAAACCGGTTCTTTTAACAAACAATTAAACTTTTTGAAAGAGAAACATTAGTTTGTGAGTTGGAACCAATATGTCAAAGCCAAAAAGCATGCATAATGACCTTGCCACCATGGTGCCCCTTGTCATCAATGTGCAGCTGTTGACAAAGTGGAAACAACAGTCAGACATCTGCATAAGTCGAGGTTTTATGCAGACAAAATATATAACAAGGAGATATAATAACATCAATGATAGCACTATTGAAAAGAAAAACTTTGATGCAAAAATACACTGAAACTGTTTATTAAACAGTGCATGCTTTTTCTTTTTTTTTTACTAACATGCGCTTTATTCAAAATATGCAAAGTTCAAGATGCACCCAACATTTAACAAAACTCAAATACTGATTTCAGAATTCTAGAAACTGGAAATGCACAAAGGACACAGAATGTATATCTGTATCAAAATCCAGCATATAAAGTGTTCACAAAGCAAGACAGATTCATCCGTGTTTACAATGACACGGCTCCCATTATGCAAATAAAGTACTGAAGACAACATATGAGTGCTCCTTTGAAAAGTCTGTGTGGCCGAGTACTATCTGGCACTCAAAGAAAAATACACCCTACACCTCGATGTAATTTTATCAGTGCTTACCTTTGTTCCATGTAGTCTAGCTGCCTGTTGCGCTTGTGTCAACAGCTTGGATTTGTATAAATGAGCTGCACGACTGTTGTACTTTTTCTGCGAATCCGTTGTATCACAGCCATGTTGGCGGAAAAAGGTAAGCTGAAATAATTTATGTATGAATTAAACTATTTACTTTCACATACTGTAAACTGGGAAATTTTTGCAAAAATATATATCGCAAAGAACAGTATGATCACACAAGTAAGTTTATTGCTGGCAACATGTAAACACACCCCAACAAGTCAATTGATGTAAATAGCACGTTGCTCATCAATCCGAATAATCATTAAACACACACACAGCTCATGTAGGTCTAATAGCTTAATTAGTGTTAATCAAGAAAATCACTCACAAAAGACCGACCTTTCGCTACCCTGGTTGACAATCTCCCTGTCTTTGGAAATGCAGTCCATACACGATACAAACCATCTGGTGTGGATCGGCTTCATGGTACTAATCTTTAGATCAACATTATCACTTGTGTTGCCCAGGTTTTATTTACTTCCACGGCCCCAAACTCGGACAATATCGATCTATTCTCATGTAAAACAGTCCCTCTCACCGATGCCAAAACAATATTATAGTTTCTTATACCACCCCTATTTCTGATACTGGTCACATGTTCCTTGTCAAGTTCATTTAACTGTCCGATCAGTAGCGGTCATTCGCCTTGCATGTGCACTAATTTTGTGACATCGACAGTCTTGTCATCTTCTTCCTAAATTCAGCTGTATCTTACAGAACTCTCTCCTATTTCAACACCCAGCGCATTGCTGAACTGAACAGTGACAAACTTCCATATGATGCAAGTGAGGTTAACACTGACACAATGTCATTTCCTGAAATCAAATGGGGTGAAGTTTTCAACCATATTGTCACGGTGGTTCCAGGAGGTTCCCATCTCCGGGCAGCATGACAGCGACACGGGCGGAATCGAACTCGTAACCTTGCGATTGCGAGTCCAGTGCAGTAACCACTTTGCCAACCCTGCGTCCCACGAAATCAAATGAGATACATATTGAAATAAATCGTCTTTCAGGTTTCAGAGTAATTTTCGACTTCTTGAAGGCAAAGTTATGCACTTAACCACTTAGTGACGGGAAATATTTTCCCCCAAAAATGCCAAATGACGGCAAAGCATGTGGAGCATGTGGGTCCCAGGTCGCTGCACAGTTTTGCGATATTAGAAGTCTGTGTGTGAAGTCGGGAACCCGCAATATTGCCAGTTGTTTGAAGACAACTTTATAACTTCACAAAATGTTTTAAAAAATTTATATTTTATATTTTCTACTTTTTTACATATTTACAGTTTGCGTACGGATGCTAACTAACAATTATCAACTAAAACGACTTGTTTCCGAACGGCATACATACATGACATAAAATATTGCGGGACATAGCAAATTGCGGGTCCCGGCTTTTACCGACATTTCACCTGTTATTTGGCTCACATTTGAAATTTTTGCTAGGTGGTATAAAAACAATATCTTCCTAATATATTACAATAAGAAACAGAATTTCCATAATTTTTCGGCACACGCAAAATTGCAGTCCTGTCCCGCAGCAGTTTGGGGGCAAATAGTGTTCCGTAAAATTGCGGGTCCCGACCAAAGTGTTTTTTTCCCTAATATTGCGGGTCCCGTCACTAAGTGGTTAAATGCCCAAACCTTTGAAGCACAAGGTTTGCATCACCTTCTGTTTTTGGCGTTATCATTTCCCAAAACAAAAAGGATATACTTTCTTTTGATCGTCATTTTAGAAAACCATCATTGGTAT
>JAUELE010267621.1:0-10109 GCA_031471655.1 Diodora aspera | reverse complement strand
TCAACTATGGCATAAAGACGTAAGGGAAAATAATTGAAATCATTTGGTATACTTTCTTTTGGACGTCAGTATATGTGAAAGGAGAGACAAATTATTACTCCCTGGAAATACACCTTTTTTCCTAGTCATGTTAATGTTGTCTTGCTATCCAATTTTCTTGGTCTGGAGTCATGTTCTTCAAAAAAGTCTAAAATCGCGGTACTGACTAGATTTGTGTCAAGACTCTGCGTCAAGACAAAACAAACTTAATCTCTTCGTACCTATATATTTGTCAAGACACTAAGGTTGTAAACTAATTTAATTTAAATATGTAAAGTGAGAGTTGGGAGAAGATCTGGCTCTTCTTCGTGCATGAGAATAATTGTCCTCTCCTAACTGAACAGAGAGCTGTTTTATACTAAAGCTAAGTTTCTTATGGTTTGTCTCAGGGTCTTGCATAGTCCTGCGCCATGACTGTGGAATTTTGTTAAGTTTATATTTAAAACATTTAGCCAGTCTACTAAAGCAAGTGTAGCTAGCTTCTATTCCATATGAAACTGGGCAGTGTAGGATCCAGGCTGTTGAAGGAATGAAAATTAAATATAATACAATAATTTAAAACATTTCATATGTTTAGTCTATTCACCAGATACTGTATGATACTCCTCTCTTCATATGCTTGGCGCGGTAAGGCTTGGAAGGGAAATGTGTTTCTAGAGGAGTAATACTTTATAACACTGTTCCTTTACTATATTTACAACAAGTGTGCGCATGTGGGGACAATCTATGTTATAATTATGTACTGTGCTTGTTTATATACGAGTATATGGAGTTAATATTTTCAACAACACTGTATCAAGTAAATTAGTCCACGAAATATTAATTTTCAATATATTCTCTTGTCCTGTTCTTCTTCAAACTATTTTCGAAAGTGTTAAATGTCCTAGAATAAATATTTCACAACAACATAGCTCAGATCTTGGTAGCTTCAGCCAGACTTTTTCAAGGTCCTGGAATTACAGCAGTTTTAACACTTGATAAACTCCCTTAAACGTCCATATATTTCCTCTCCATGCAAGTCCATTATCAATCCTGATTTAGGCGATTAAAATAGTGACAGGCTTGCCTTCCTGGCACAAAGATACAAAAAATGTGTGAATTAATTCCAAATAAATTAAAAACCATGTTAAACTTCAACTGATGTGACCATGATATCCACGAAAATAATTCGACAACTTTCGTCACATTTTTGAAAGATTACACAATGTATAAAATTCGTCCTAGTACCAGAAATATGCATATATAATACTCAGTGTTGGACACATATTTAGTGTATGAATATTCTGTGTCATAATCTTATAATACATGCTGAAATGTTCATAATTTCTGACCAACATGTTTGGTTACGTAGTTACGTAGATGTTTTTGTTATTATCTTAGGGCTGGGTGGGGCTGCTTTATTTTTTTTTATCTCAGGGCATGAGAGAATATATTGTTTCTTAATTCTGTGCAACAAACTATACATATTTTAAATATTTTTTTTATTCGGGGTATGTATACTGACGTCCAAAAGCAAGTATATCAAGATGTTGAGAGACTACTGAATACATCCACAAATGCGTTGGATATACAAGAGATATCCCTTCAATATTTGGAAGGTTTATCAGTGAGATGATGTCAATCAAATTACACTCATCGAAATCCAAGCATCCTTTTCATCAACTATGGCATAAAGACGTACGGGAAAATAATTGAAATCATTTGGTATACTTACTTTTGGACGTCAGTATATATGAAGACTTTCAGAGATGATTGAATAGAAACAAACAAATGTTGGCTATTTTCAGAGATATGTTATCCAAGAGTTTCTTTCAGCACGATAACAGCTTAATGAACCATCACGAAAGTAAGAACATTTTGGAACCGTGACACAAAAATAGGATATCTTTGATAGGCATTCCTTAGAAGTTGAGTTCAGTAAAAAGCATCTAGGTTGTTTTATAGATGACGATACTCACACGGTCTTCAGGCATATAACGACATATAATGACACATGTGCCTGAAGCAGTGTGAGTATACACACTGAAACGTTGCACGAACAAAATAAAGAAGTTGTCATCCATTAAACAATCTCGATGTTTCTTACCAAAATATGAGTTGGTATAAGCGTTGTAATCATTTTTCTGTGTATTGTTTCTTTGGGGTGTCAGTATATATATTAGATGAATAAGTAAATCAGGGCCAACACCTCATGAATATGTAAAGATACTGTTCACATTTATCTGAACTGAAGGCATTTAGCCGTCTATCGAGCACAAGACATTAAGTGCCGCAAGCATGATAAACGTGTAAACTTAAACCCCTCGCTTACATCGAGAGCCCTAAACACATAAAATATAAAATATTTACACCTCTTCATGAATGTATTATGACTAGAAATCTAATAGTGAAATGTATAGGCCATACTAGCGAGGATTTGCAATGAAGCAGACGTTTAGATTTCTGCATTGAATAAACATGGACATTAATGAATTGGTAGTAAGGAATTAAGTCAGAATTCTTTTTTTTGTAATTTACATTTTATTTCAGAATGACCTGTTAAATGGAATAGGTCCCTTACCCTGTGAAGGAAAGAGCCCTAACCACAAACCTTTACGTTTGTGTTGATGGACAATCTGCTTTTTAACAAAGTAAAAAACCTGACACACACATAGAGATCAACACATCCGCCAATACGCACATTCTCTCTCAGTTGTAAAAGTGCTCTTGGAGGAAATATTCAGAATATCATGAACTCTTTTAATTGTCCTCAGAAAACAAACAATGATATACCATCCATATAGGATTTGTGCTGAAAGCTTTTGTGGTAATGAATATTCTTTTCAATTTTGTAGCTCTGATGAAACATTTGAATAAAGTGTGGTTGTTTGTTGTTTATTAAGTCAGAATTTTATATCTGCCTTCTCATAAAATTATATACCAATACTTGAGAGACGACTGAAGAAAAACAAGAAACTGTTGGATATTTTCAAAGATGTTTATTCGAGAGAGTAATGTTTCAACACGATGCAAACCAACTGAAACACATTTTGGATGAACAGTGACACAAGGGAGTTGATAAACAGTCTAATAATTTGTTCTGTAAAGTTTCTTTTGAAAGTCAGTATAGTTTTTGAAAAAAAGACCTACACACCTATCAAGTACTGACTTTTAGTAGATGCGATAGATGCAAAGGCAGTTCAAGCATCATGCTACGATTTACTTGAATTTCAAGTTTGCATACAAGTGGGAATGTGACTCTCAGCACTCAGCTAGACTATCTTTAGTCTCCTAACTCTTTTTGTTTCTATTCTGTATTGATATTTCATGGTATGCAATTATTGCCCGAATTTTGTGTTTTCTCTGCCGAATGTCTGTACATGCATATTTGTCAGGTCATTCCCGTCTTTGCCAGACATGCCCGAGTCGTGTGAATACATACTGGTTGACAAAATACAGTATTGATACCATTTGCATAATATGACTGCACAGACCGATAAGCCAAGACATCGCGTCCAGAGGTATGCTGGTGATAATTATTACTGTCACCAAATATATTTGGACATAAGCAGTTGGAGAAGTTAAATGTATGAAATGCAGACAATAGTTTCTCAGATGCACCAAATAATTTGGTAAATCGAAGAAGAACAATATCAGGTAGATCTAAGATCCATGAAGTGTCACCATGATATTTTTGCCATAAAACTGTTAACATGATGATATAGAACTCCATATAGGGCTGACAATAATGATTAGCTTGAGTCGAGTTCGATGGAGGTTTTTGTATTTCTTCATGTTTACTAAAATTCTAAATCTGTTAACCAGATGTTCTTGTAATTATACCACGATATTTAAGTGGTTATATATCTTTTCTAGAACTGAGAGTATAAGTTTCACGTGTAATTATATTGATTTCCATAGAAATCGATTTGCGTTGTTACAAACCTGAAGCAAAATTTCAACACGTTAATTTTATTTAAAATCCAAACATAATTCGCTTTTCAATTATAAGTAATTGACATTACATGTACATATTAAGCTTTATAGTTTGTACAGCCTGAGGCAAGTGAATTGATATGATATGTAATTTTGAGCATTTTGTCCACATAAAGAATCACAAACTAATTAAATAATTGCATTTCTTTTTCATCTTAAAAATCACGAAATTTCAAATTTACTGAATTCTATAAAATGTCAGATAAAATTGTACATTATGTCCGTAGAGTTGAAATCGATGCAAACACGGGCGTAATAAATGTCACTACTTCATATTAAAAAAATGATACTTTAATACATCAACTGTGACAATATTCTTGCAGTGACGAACACAAACAATTATTTTCTACGATCAAACCATCTTAAATAAAATTCTTATTAACGATTATTTTCCATGCGTTAAATAAAAAAAATATTTGTCAATTTCCGCTTTAATTTTCTGAATCCTGTTAAAACGAATTCTGCATGAGCATTGTCTTGCGACCACTATTCTTAAAATCTAAGTATCGACTAAAACGAACTGAGAGATATTTAATTATGTAATCTAATTATCGACGGACTCGAGAGTATTTATACTTGTGAAGTGAACAAGTGTGTACCATAGTATTAATTATTACTTGGTGCGCACTTGAAATTTGCGCACACAATGCACACTTTACTCAAGTGGATGCCACGCTACTTGTGATGTATATTAAGTAGATATATCTCGTTCAGCTGACGCTCCCTTGTCCCTCCCCTCGCCGAGTCTTCAATGTAGAGCGCGGCGGGTATTGAAAAATCAATACAAACTAGAAGGTATAAGAGGCCGAGATGACGAACCGTGGAGATGTAGATCAAAACATCTATTTATTAGCCAGAAAAATAGCAAATGCATTGATTTATTAAAAAACTCAATATTCAATTCTAATTATAATATAACAAATATTTTTACATGAATATTTTTTTCCAACCTTCTTTCATTTCAAACGTGTAAATAATACTTCAAATTTTAATTGTAAATAATACTCTTAAAACAATATCTGCCTTTAAATACATTTTTAAACGATAATCCAGATCAAACCGACATCTATCCGAAGAAAATATGAAAAGACTCATTTTTAAATGAATGTAAAAATTCAGAAGTCATCATTTACGCAATATTAGTAAAATCTTTAAATTTTTAATTTTATTAACGTATTTTTTTCTCGAGCAATGTTCATTTTATGGTTACCTTTGAAATGTTCATTCAGGTATAATACATAGTTGAAGTTATTTTAAAAAAAAATAAAGTCATCGAAGCAAGATTTGTACGGGAATCTCCGTCAATTATTACTATGAATATAAATCTGCACTTTGTATTGAGTTAGTTGTGTGTTGTTATTTGCTTGGGTATGTTCCTCATCTGTAAATAGTCGGTGATTATGGCATGGATCAGCTGGTTAAGTGGTGCATTCATTCGGTCGCTTTGATTTTCCAGTCCTCCGCTCCGAGCTGGGTTCATAACATGAGGTAAAGTATCGATATTTTCCCGAGATTTGCCGTATTGTTCAACACATCGATACTTTGTAACTGTGAGCGGGTTGTGTTGTTGTCTTCAATCTTTTTATGGCAGTCGTGGATCAATGTAGACATCGTCGTATCATTGGAGATGATGAGGTAACTCATGGCCTTGCTTGTGAGGGATCTGCTGTAGAATTGACCATTTCTTGGTGATGTACCCGATACAGAATAGAATAGAATAGAATTGCTGACACTATTTATTGATGATGCACCCACACGGATAGAATAGAATAGAATAACTGACGCTATTTATGGATGATGCACCTTCACGAATAGAATAGAATAGAATAACTGACATTATTTATTGATGATGCACCTTCACGAATAGAATAGAATAGAATTACTGACACTATTTATTGATGATGCACCCTCGCGAATAGAATAGAATAGAATTACTGACACTATTTATTGATGATGCACCTTCACGAATAGAAGAGAATAGAATTACTGACACTATTTATTGATGATGCACCTACACGAATAGAATAGAATAGAATTACTGACACTCTGTATTGATGATGCACCTACACGAATAGAATAGAATAGAATTACTGACACTATTTATTGATGATGCACCTACACGAATAGAATAGAATAGAATTACTGACACTATGTATTAATGATGCACTCACCCGAATAGAATAGAATTATTGACACTATTTATTGGTAATTATATCTACAAGACTACAATAGAATAGAATATAATTACTGTTAATTGGTGATATACCTACAAGAATAGAATAGAATGGAATAGAATAGAATTACTGATACTATTTATTGATGATGCACCCACAAGAATAGAATAGAATATAATAGAATTACTGATGCCATTTCGTTTAAATGTACCAACCACAATAGAAAAGAATAGAAAAGAATAGAATATAATAGAATTACTGATGCCATTTCGTTTAAATGTACCCACCACACTAGAATAGAATAGAATAGAATAGGAAAGAATGACTTGCGCCCTTTCGTGGTGAAAGTAGAATAGAGTAGAATAGAATACAACAGAATAGAATAGAAGTACTAATACAATGTTTGTGGTGATGCGCCAAAACAATAGAATACAATAGACTTGAATTGAAATAAAGTAAATGCAAGTAAAATATAAAGTTTAATATAATATATCATTGCAATGTACCCACCACACTAGAATAGAATAGAATAGAATAGAATAGAATAGAATATAATTACTGATGCCCTTTTGGGGTGATGCACAAGTAGAATAGAATGGAACAGAATAGAATTACTAATACCCTTTTGGTGGTGATGCACCAAAACAATTGAATAAAATAGACGTTAACAGAAATAAAGTAAATACAAGTAAAATGTAAAGTAAAATATAATATATGATTGTAGTATATAATATATGAGAATGAAAATTATCTTGTACATATCTGCGTCAAATAACATTTATCAATTTGCTAGAATATATTTCTGAATTATTTGCAGGTGACACCTGATAACTTCAGATTGTCATATACGATTACCTTTAATTTTTCACCTTTATGTGAACTTTTGTTTTACTGTGATATCAGTATTTAATATCTAATGTGTCGCGATTTACCTATACTGTGTTGTGTTACAGTCAGAAAGGTTATCTATCGGTAAGAAAAAAGTTAATTTCTTTCTGAAACATTTATGTGCAATGAATGATTCGGTTAGAAATTATAAAAAATAATTTATCAGAAACGCGAATCTCGGAATATTATCAGATCTTCGATGAGTTTACATAAAGTTGTTAATAAAACTGCTTTAATGAATATAGACGAGATTGTTTTTAATACAGCCATGTTTATATAGACACGCTGAGTCTTGGCGGGGTTTATTAATAACGAATTTGATTATATTTGTATGTCGCTTTGCATGATTATATGTATTATGAAAATACAAATTAAAATTTATTTATGATGGTTTGTGAATGTCTAAATACTTGATGTAATAAAATTATTTGGTTTGCAATAATTTCTTTTCAGGAATTTTCTTCAAAAATATGATGCAAGGTTCCAAAGCAAGGTCTCCCCCCCCCACACGCGCGCACACACACGCACTTACACAACACATGCACGCAGAGATATATAAATAAATTCCGTGACAGTTCACAGATCCAGATCGTAGTGCACTTTGCATGCACGACAGACTAATTCAATTTCAAGGAACAAAATTATAACAAATCTAAAGACATACAGACGTTAGTGTATATCATTGGACCCCAGACTTGTTTCTTAGCTTACATTCGCACCATCCTGTTAAGATTTTCATATGTCTGTATCTACCAGAAAACTGCCATCAGACCAGAACTTCACATGTGCACAGAGCTTCACAGAGATTAGGTTTAAACTATAGGAATGTCCTGGAAGATGAATGTCATGTTTTGCTGCATTGTCCTCTTTATGGTCTTAGACACATCCTAATAGATGCGTGCGAGTCACTGCTAATGTTTCTGAATCGTGAGGATAATCAATATCTTTTATCGTGTCAAATGATAGTGGTTTTTCACCAAGTGCCAAAACCTGCCAAGCAGTTTACCAAGAAGCATTTGTTATGTATATATGCAAATAATACATATGATTCTGTCTCAAATACACGTTTTAACAGTGTTATATTATATTCTTGAGCACATGTGTATATTGAAAGCGAGGCGTAAATAAAGTTTACTGTCCCTGTCTGTTATTCTAAATATTCTTCTCTCGCAGCGTTAAGAATTATTCCGACATCTGTTACGACGAGAGCGAGTTCTGTGTTGGCACATGTTTCTGATCGACCTCTGTATGGTCACCCAGTGGCGCAACTGATGTGCATGCACGCACTGTTTTAGACGTTTGCCAAGACCTCAAGGCTGTAAAGTTCCTTAAATATATGTAAAATCAGAGGCAGGTTATTATTCCTGGGATTACATAATCCTTTCCTAGCTGTGCCTGAGGCAGGGCCAAGCAGAGATGTTTGTGGTAGAGTAAGATGTTCATTTTCTATGCTTTGACTCAGGATCTTGACAAACGTCGAACACTGTTTAACAACTAGACACTATTTCGTTTTTCGTGTGCCTGTAGTTGGATGTGTGCATGAATGCAATGTTATGAACAGTTTATACTTTGTCTGATGTCTTCGTTTGAAAGATATTAAAATGTTTATTTCATCACTTATGTGTTTTGCATATTTTCTAGTAAATGTATCATTTTATTATTTTTTTTTTTTGTATCGACACAAAAAGTTAAAAGTGACCGATACAATTTGAAATTTTTAATATGAGTCCCACGTCAAAATGACAGAAATCCCGTTGATCAACACGAACCGAAATTGTGACTCTTTATGAAAACCTGTATTACATGCCAGTCCCATATTCCCGTACACTTTGTTTTTTTCGTAGACTTTTGTTAAGACACTGAGGTTGTAAGTTCCTTTAATGTAATATCAGAAGCAGGTTAGTATTCCTGGGACTATATTGCCTTTTCTAGCTGTGTCTGGTCCAAGCAGAGATCGCTAGGCTAGAGTGAGATGTTCAGTGTTCCATGCCTTTGACTCAGAAAAGTCGAATCACCCTCGCGATGTACAAAACCCTTAGATAGATAATAGTTTCAGTTTAATTTTGATCTGGTGATTTAGTAACACCAAAAAAGACGTTTTGGTAAAGATGCTGCACATCGATGCAAGAAAACCAAAGTGTCTGTAGTATCCAGTAGTATAGAACGTTATTCTATATAATTTAGGAAATTATGTTGCTTGTAAAAAGCATATACATATATATCCAAAAGAATACCATGAACTATTTATTCGCTTAAAAAGGATCAGTTGTCATCCTAAATGTTACTAAACGAAAGAAGTGTGTTGTTTAAAACTGAATACTTGTGCATTTATTAATGTGGTTACTTGGAAGATGGGAATAATATTCGAGCAGTAAAGCCCATCGCAGACTGATAATTTTGAACTGCATGTTTCTGCAATTTAAATGGTTGAAATTTGAGATCGCTTGCCTTAGTGTGCGTGTACAGTGTCGCAAGCTACAGCACACTAGGTAACCGATGAAAGATGGAGCAATTCGGACCGTTCAAAAATCAGACGTGTTTTAATTTTTGCAACTGCTCACCCGTGATTGAAAATTGCTATCGCGTACCGCGGAAAACGGAAAATTTTCCTCGCGGAGCTCGATGGCGATTTTCAATTGCAGAAACATGGAATTCAAACTTGTCAGTCAAAAGACCATCCCATCTCAGGTTTGTAGAAAATTACGTTGAAGATCGAGTTTTGTATTGATGTCAGATGTACAATAAATAATGGTAAATTCATAGCAAAAATAAAGATAGTTTGTAAAACAAATATTTTCTGTTTCAAAACGTGGATTTATCATGTTGACATTAACAAAGAATATTCTTTGAAATATCATGTCAATATTGGTTATTCATATCTCGAGAGTTATTTTAGCTACCCCGCCATGCCTATATAATCGGGGGGATGAATCCCTTAAAAAGGGTATCGTGCGTTCTGGCGAATATTAAATCGTGAAAACGCCATTTACAGGCCTTTTTGAAATGGAGCTCAACCTGTCAACCTCGACCCGG
>JAUELE010267610.1:0-10110 GCA_031471655.1 Diodora aspera | reverse complement strand
GTCATAGTTTCAGTACCATTACTTGTCATAGTTTCGGTCCTATTACTTGTCATAGTTTCACTACCATTACTTGTCTTAATTTCAGTCCCATTACTTGTCATAGTTTCAGTACCATTACTTGTCATAGTTTCAGTACCAGTACTTGTCATACCTCTCTGCACCAGAGCCTGATACGGGGACATATAAATACCCAACTCTCTCAATTACCCACTCATCTAGCCCCTCAATTACCCACTCATCTATCCTCTCAATTACTCACTCATCTAGCCCCTCAATTAACTACTCATCTATCCACTCAATTACCCACTCATCTATCCACTCAATTACTCACTCATCTAGCCCCTCAATTATCTACTCATGTATCCACTCAATTACTCACTCATCTATCCACTCAATTACCCACTCATCTATCCACTCAATTACCCACTCATCTATCCACTCAATTACTCACTCATCTAGCCCCTTAATTATCTACTCATCTATCCACTCAATTACCCACTCATCTATCCACTCAATTACCTACTCATCTATCCACTCAATTACCCACTCATCTATCCACTCAGTTACTCACTCATCTATCCACTCAATTACCTACTCATCTATCCACTCAATTACCTACTTTTCCATCCACTCAATTACCCACTCATCTATCCACTCAATAACCTACTTTTCCATTCACTCAATTACCTACTCATCTATCCACTCAATTACCTACTTATCCATCCACTCAATTACCTAATCATTTATCCACTCAATTACCTACTCATCTATCCACTCGATTACCTAGTCACATATCCACTAAATTATCTACTCATCTATCTACTCAATTTCCAACTCTTCTATCCACTCAATTACCTACTCATCTATCCACTCGATTACCTAGTCACATATCCACTAACTTACCCACTCATCTATCTACTCAATTACCAACTCTTCTATCCACTTAATTACCTACTCATCTATCCACTCGATTACCTAGTCACATATCCACTAAATTATCTACTCATCTATCCACTCAATTACCAACTCATCTTTTCTCTCAATTACCAGTTCAGCTAAAACATGATGGTGATACGCCTGATGGAATGTTGAAAACTGGCAAGTCTAATATCACAGATATTTTAACTCTTAATAGGCATAATTAGATTAGGTCAGCTTGTCTTAGTTGGCTTATTATTATAGAGTTACTATTAATGTATGCATTATTGTTGAACATATGTAAGATCAATCTCATTGTTTTCAGCACCACCTCCTCCTCCCCCGTCCTCTGCAAACAGACCACCGATCTCCCCACACACACCTAAAACCACGGAAAAGAAAGTGCAGGCCAGTGGAAAACAACTTGGCATTCAAGCAGGGGCCATTCAAGGGGCCTTGAAAAACCTGCGCAAGGTGTCACAGGACCGAACAGTCGAGGAAAAGAATGTAAAGAACAAGAACAATGAGAATACATTGGCCAGTGAGTTGGTTTTTTTCTGCTTCGTGTCAGTGTGCACAGGATGTGTATTGTTGTGCCTGGCATTATGGGATGTATACAAGTCTAATTAAATTTATACACAACACTTTAGTCCGTTGTGGGATCATATTATAATTTAATAATAGAAAAAAAATTTGAAAGCTTGTTTTCATTTTGGAATTTAGATATACTAGTATATGAGTTAGTCCACTGTAAATTGAATTTTTGCCCTTCGATCTAAGTTTCTTTATAGTTTGCCTTTCGATCTAAATTTTATTATAGTTTGTCCTTAGATCTAAGTTTTATTATGATTTATCACAGTTATAAATAACAATGCTTTAAATAGCCTACTTTCATTTCGATGAAATCATTTTGTGAGAAAATACATTTTTGATATACAACATTCTATTTTGGCATGAGTGAGTGATACCAGACCAAAAATGTTTGCTGCATTTTACGTATGTCAATATCCACAAGACTAAATATATTCACAACAGCTACTCCCACAAATAATGTATTTCTTATCTAGGCAGCTGCCTTGAGACGAGGCAGGATGTTTAATAGTGCAGTGGTTAGTGTGTCAGCCCAGGATTCGAACCAGGATAGGTCATGAAGGATATCATGTTCTAGAGAGGTTGGTTAGAGGTCTACTAACATGGCAATAAAGTTAAAAGGTCGAGCTAGAGGTGGGGTGGGCATGTGTTAAAAGGTCTAGCTAGAGGTGGGGTGGGCATGTGTTAAAAGGTCGAGCTAGAGGTGGGGTGGGCATGTGTTAAAAGGTCGAGCTAGAGGTGGGATGGGCATGTGCCCCCAGCGTCACCCCCCGGATCAGAGCCTGCCTGGGCACCTCTCTTTCAGCCAAGTGATTGAACCGTGACAATGATGTGATGTAGGTGACACTGTTCTGGTAAGACTAAAATTGCCGAAGACAACGTAAATTCAAAGACAACATAAATTCAATATCTCTCTCACTCATTGGGATGGGGCTAAGCATACTACAGGAAATAATGTGTCCGTATTCAGTGTTAATCATTGAGTTATATGAGGTGGAACTCGGGACTGGTGACACCATCAATAGTATCATAGAACTCAACTAGAATGTTTATCTGTTTTTATCTCTTCAAGAACTGTCTTCCCTCTCATTTTATCTTCTGCACAGCGAGATGCTTATGGTTGAGAAATGACTGCTGTCTGAGAAATATAGTTAATTTGAGTTTGTACAAAAGTCTAAATATCATCTTGTAGGTGGAGAAGTGTGTGCAGACTAGATAATTTTGAGAGGTTGGGAAGGTGCATGTACATGCAATTCATGAGACCTGTGGCTAAACATTGCTGCACTTTGGTTAATCTACCACACACATAAGAGTGTATGCTGAAGGAAATGAATGAATGCATGATTATTGAAACAATTGCAGTAGTGTGGCAAGAAGCACACACAGTAAGAATACAATATATAATCTTCACATTGTGGCAAGAAGCACACACAATCAAAACACAATATATAATCTTCACATTGTGGCAAGAAGCACACACAGTAAGAATACAATATATAATCTTCACAGTGTGGCAAGAAGTACACAAAGTCACAATACAATATATAATCTTCACATTGTGGCAAGAAGTACACAAAGTCACAATACAATATATAATCTTCACAGTGTGGCGAGAAGCACACACAATCAAAACACAATGTATAATCTTCACATTGTGGCGAGAAGCACATGCAGGCAGAATACAATATATAATCTTCCATCCCTCTGTCAGCGGTTGCACACTCCAGGTGTGTGTGCTGAGGTCACAGTGCAGATCAGCGGTTGCACACTCCAGGTGTGTGTGCTGAGGTCACAGAGCAGGTCATGGCTCAGCTTACAGATCAGCGGTTGCACCCTCCAGGCATTTGTGCTGAGGTCACAGTGCAGATCAGCTGTTGCACACTTCAGGTGTGTGTGTGTTGAGGTCACAGTGCAGATCAGCGGTTGCACACTCCAGGTGTGTGTGTGCTGACATCACAGTGCAGATCAGCGGTTGCACAGTCCAAGTGTGTGTGTGCTGACGTCACAGTGCAGATCAGCGGTTGCACACTCCAAGTGTGTGTGTGCTGACGTCGCAGTGCAGGTCAGCGGTTGCACACTCTAGGTGTGTGTGTGTGCTGAGGTCATAGTGCAGGTCAGCGGTTGCACACTCCAGGTTGTTTACCGGTATAATGTTACCTGCTGTTCCGTCACTAGATGCCACAAAGATATCCGGATGCCACATTCTGTAAAGCCATCACATTGTTACCTTTGTCATCAAAGTCATTCATATTGTTACCTTATTTCTTGAATCATCCACATGGTTACATTGTTACCTTTGTCTTCCATGTCATCCATGTTATTTCTAGGGCTGTAGTTGTTACTTTGTTCATCGAACTTGGGGACATTTTCATCAAAACGATTTCTTTACTGTTCCACCCTTTCGCCTTATTTGACTACAATTTGTTTCAGTCTCACTTCTGACCATACTCATCCACATTTTGCCTTTCTTAATCCATTTTCTTTTTCATCCATATTCCCACTCTTTTTATCCAGTTTGCTGCCACATTAATCCACACTCTTTCCTTAATCATCCACCTCGTTTCTCAAGTCATCCTTCCTTAATCATCCACCTTGTTTCTCAAGTCAGCCATCCTTAATCATCCACCTTGTTTCTCAAGTCATCCTTCCTTAATCATCCACCTTGTTTGTCAAGTCAGCCATCCTTAATCATCCACCTTGTTTCTCAAGTCATCCTTCATTAATCATCCACCTTGTTTGTCAAGTCATCCTTCCTTAATCATCCACATCATCCACCTTGTTTCTCAAGTCATCTTTCCTTAATCATTCACCTTGTTTCTCAAGTCATCCTTTCTTAGTCATCCACCTTATTTCTCAAGTCATCCTTCCTTAATTATCCTCCTTGTTTCTCAAGTCACCGTTCCTCAATCATTCACCTTGTTTTTCAAGTCATCCTTCCTCAATCATCCACCTTGTTTCTCAAGTCATCCAGAGGGGCTGCTATTATTACCTGATTTGTCATCATTGTTACATGGTTGATCTGGTCAGTTGCAATATCTTCTTCCAACCCAGTTTCCTAATTCATTAACACAATTTCCTTATTTATCAACAGTGTCTATTTATCAGCACTGTTTCCTTATTCATCAACACTGTTTCTTTTCTTTATTCATCAACACTGTTTCTTTTCTTTATTCATCAACACTGTTTCTTTTCTTTATTCCTCAACACTGTTTCTTTTCTTTATTCATCAACACTATTTCTTTTCTTTATTCATCAACATTGTTTCTTTATTCATCAACACTGTTTCTTTATTCATCAACACTGTTTCTTTGTTTATCTTCCATAATTGTTAGCTTCATTCTCCAGTCCTTATTGTCAATCTATTCGTCTAGATTGTGTATTGATTTATCCAACTTGTCATCACCTTTCTTACCATGTCAATCTATTCATCTAGATTGTGTATTGATTTATCCAACTTGTCATCACCTCTCTTACCATGTCCAATCCACATTGTTATGTTGTTGTTTTCATTCATGATTAATTCATGTCTCTTTCAGCTGGACTCAAACCTCCAGCAGCCAAAAGTAATAATATTCAAACTGCTAAGCCTGTTCCAACTCCCCCTCCTAAAGATCAAAAGCCTAAACCTCTGGTTGCAAACTCTGTAACAAAAACTGACAATGACACACAGCCACAACTGCAATACTCCAGGGCAGTGTCCAGCTCGTTTGGAGGGGTAAAATCTCTCATTAAGGGATTTTCATTTGATTCACCAAAGCCGCAACAAAAAATGGATGTAAGGCCCATATTTGCAGAAAAATCAAAGAGTGGGGTGAAACCTATTCAAGTGACATCACAAAAGGTTGTTGTCAAATTTTGTTAGGAGTTACCTCCCTTTGTGAGCTGAAATCCTTGAACTTGATGTCATAATTTGTATAGGCATGTGGTGCATTACGTGCCACCATGGACCCTATATATACATATATAGTGTATTAAAGGTCCATGGTGCCACAAATCAGATTGTGGAAACGTTTGTTAATGTCACTGAGTATATCTAATATTCACAGTATTTTGTAAATTACATGCTTTTGAAATGTTCCAGTAAATATTCCTACCTACATTTTTAAAACTCTTTTGAGTTTGAATTATTGTGGGGAAAAAAAGATCAAAGTTATTTTCAGATGAGGCTATTCAGTAAAATAAGAAATTTCTACTGTGTTTTTCAAACTGATCTCTGTTTATTAAAATACTGCAAATAAACTGTAAGCAGAATTTGAAAGACATTGCATAATAAGTTTGATGTGTCTGTGTAAATAGATGTGATTCAGCTTATAAAGGGGGGCAACTCTGCTAAACAGCATGGAGCTTGACCATAGACATTGTTACCAAACGTGGATGACCAAACTTGTGATGATCTTGCATAGTAAACTTTCTGTCATATTTCCATAGCATGACTGTATCAGCATGCCACAGGCTTCTTCTGAATACAAAACTGTTGGCCTATAGTGCTACATTTTCTAAATTTGTATGAGAATAGAAGTTCTTTTATTTAGATAAAAATAGGTTATTTAAACAAACAATTGAATAAGCTATATATTTTGTCAGTTGATATTTCCATACTGTAGCCGAGGTGGTGCCAGAGGCGGGTTGGGAACGTCAGCACCTCCCCACCTCCACCAAAGTCAAGGAACATTAGGCTCACCATCAGAGAAAATGTAATTCATTGGTGTTGTAACTATTTCGCCTCTACCCCTGTTTCCGAGTTTTTAATTTGGCACAAAGTTTGAACTAAAACATTCTATTTAGATGTTTTGGTCTTTAAACTCGATGAGATGCTAATTATTAATAATAATGAATTCTATGTGGACAATAGTATAAGTGTGAGTCTGTGTGTTACTCACCATATATAGCCAGAATGTAAGTTGGAAAGATGTTGGTAATTATGAACACATACAGTTCACAGTGAAGTTTTATGAAATTAAGCTGACTGAAAAAAGTATCTATTTTATCACAATAGTTGACAGTATAAAATGTTGTGAAAACTGAACAAAATTACTAAGATGTTATGAGCAGCTTTTTGCCCTGACATTTGGCCGAAGTTTTTGTGCGGCTTGCTAATGATCTGTCTGAACTCTGCACCACTTGCACTGCATGTGTGCTGTGTTTGCATGACTTTACTTTGTTTTGTGTATTCCTTGCAATAGCTCTTCTGGTTGGACACACATTGTTTTTACACATTTTCAGATGCGAAATCCAGACTTAGGAAAAGTTCTGACACAGGTGTCATTGTTGTCACGCCAACAAAAGAACATGAACGCCCCCTCCCCTCTCCTCCAGAGAAGCAGAATCCAGCTGAAAGGGAATTGGTATGCTAAACTTTTCATCCACAACCTCTTTGGACACTTTTTGTTTAGTATTAATCTGAGCTTTATCTTTGGAGTGAACATGAGCCAACACGTAAAAACATTTGCTGCAGTTAACAAACAATATCTTCTGATATAATCATGGACAAGTTATGTCCCTTGCACGTACTACTCTTGCCTGCCGAAGTTAGAAAAGCATCAAATCTCATTTTCAAAGTTTTGCTTTGTAAGTGAATCAAGGCTTTTGATGTTATGCTTTCTAGGTACATGTAGTTGGAAATTCTGAAATACTCTGTAATTGATAAATTGCTAAACTAGTGAACAATACCTGTCACTATTGATGAGGGATTTTACTAGTTAGAAAACAGGCTATATTTGTGATAATGAAAATGGTGTCAAATTATTTGCAGCGCAGACATGCGATTTTATGAAAATGCAAGTTTTAGAAATGCATTAATGTAAAAATGGTCCCTTTTTTTTGACAGCCTTTAAAACCCCCTCTGGCTAAGAAGGTGAGAGCTGGGTAATAGTGGTGTTCCCAAACAGAAATATTAGATAACATAGCAATTCCCATATCCATATACATGTATTCATAAATCAATGATTCCTAGACTATATAATCATTTACCCATCATCTCAGTCTTAGTTTAGGTTATTTACAACGTACAAATACTTCACACGTACAAATACTTCACACGTTTTCACTTATTTGATGATCAATCCTTTTATCAAAATTTTTACACATGGTCACAACAATTTCTGTGATGGAGATTCTTCAATGTGTCACTGAGAATGGTTTTGTGAAAAGAAATGTGCAGAAATGAACTTCCTGTTTTGGGGTGACTAACTGAATCAGTGGTGCATCATTTCATTCTTCTCTTGTTTGTGAAATTTAACGAATTTTACTACGTTTCTTGCAGGGGTGTATATATACCCCATGTTTGGCACATTTCACTAGCGTAGTACCCGAGAAAGTCGCACTGACTTGTGGAAACTGGATTAGGATTCAGCTTACATGCTCTTTGTTATGTGTGCTAGGTAAAACTAACCCAAACCCTGGATGTGATGAGACTCGCCAGATTGTCAGACTCCATCAGTGATCTGGAGACAGACTGCAGACAGACAGATTACAGTATCTGCCTGTTAGGAGTTGAAGTCCTACCACTTATTGTAACATAACACATTAGTACATGTAAGACTAGTTCCATCTTCTGGAACCTTGCACCAAATGTTGTGAAAATCTCCTCACATAAGTTGTCCTGCTCATGTAAATACAGACAATCCAATCTCCTCACATAAGTTGTTGTGTTCATGTAAATACAGACGATCCACAGATGGGTGAAAAGGATCCATAGCTTAAAGTTGGATACATGCTCCCGAACACTAAATAGGTCTGGTGCTATCTTGGTGAAATGAATAACATAAACTGTAAATCAAGCAATGTAAAAGTGTATGCCTAATTAAATACGCTGTATTCCGTTAGTTCCGGCAGATGCAGATGGATTTATTAACTCAACTAGTCAAAACCAGTTGAGTTTTTAGTATAAGTGAAAAGTCTGGCGACTCCATCCGTCTGTCGTACGTAAACAATTCGACGTCAAACCTCTAGCAGTCACACATATTGATGAAACTTAATTAAACAGAGTATGCAGCATCTTTGTAACAAAAGCTAGTTTGATATTGCATTTGAGTCCCATACCCCAAAAAGTGGGCATGGCAGGGTGTCACATTGAAAAATCAAGTTTAATCAGTTTGAAGGTTTCTGAGACAGTTAGGAAGCTGAAATTTGGTTTGTAGAGAGTATACTGCATGTCTGTTAACATATCAGAAGGGTTGTGACTAATTTTGAAAAATGACCTTTGACATGAAAGCCCACCTCTATTTGAGCAACGTCATACCTCTAGTGAAACAAATTCAATAAAACTTTGTGTACAGTACCATTATAACTTAAAGTAGTTTGGGATTGGATTTCAGCCTGACACACCCAAAAGTGGTGCAAAAGTGGGGGGGGGGTGCATTTTGAATACAATATCAAACCTCAAGATGTCAACATTTTGATCAAGTATTGAAACCTGGTACATGTACTTTGCATCTTATAAATATACGTATACTGGTGTTGGATTGCATTTGAACCCACTACATCCAGTACCATGTTAAAAACATCTCAATTTGGTCAACTGGAAATGACATTATACTGCTAATTAATTTTATATTCATATTTCCAAACTTGTAAAACTTGCATCTTTATAGAGAAAACAAACTTTTAAAAGTTTTAAAATAAGTGCAATAGTCAGACAGTTGGTCAACAGACCAGTCACCACTACAAATGGCTTTCATAAGAGGGGCCATTTGATAGTCTATGTTGGAATTTCACAGAGGGCTTAACAGCAGTGTCCCAATACACACTATGATATAATACCAATACACAATACACATTCAATAAACAGACACTGATAAAAGGACCTCTGTGACTTGACATACCCAGTGACATTAACCCCGTGGGGCTTCCGGGGAGTGACGTGGTGTCACTTATACATAATACGGTCTCAGTAACCCAATGCTTGTCATAAAAGGCGAATAAAATTGGTTCTTTTGCTTTCACTTTCCTTTCTATCGATCCCTTTTATGAACTGTCTTTTCGCTTGGTGTGACTTTACACATCACGTTGTGTTATGGCTGAAATATTTCCCTTGCAACATAAAACATCGACTCAACTCTGTGACATTACGTATCATCATACAAACTTTTTTTTTAAAAAAATGGAAATTGTCAGAAATACTTTGAAATTTGATTTGATATTCACTTACAAAATGAACAGAATGTCCGAACGGACTCATGTAAATAGTGGTAAAACATCTTCATCACATTAATTTTAGCAATTACTGTTGCCTGTGATGAGTACTTGTTGTGTATGTACCAGTTGAGTTCAGTTTTCAGTTGAAACTCTAGTGTTCTAGTTTCAAGTAGCCAACCTCATTCCAAACCTTTCTCTGTGGGTTTATTGAAGAATGTTCAGTTGATTTCCCAATGCTTTACGAACATGAGCTGAATGTATTTGTTTGCTGGTGTAACATTTCCAAAGGTTCATAAAAAATATTTCGAGATTCTGTCGGAAAGTTCGAAAAGGAAATGTTTTTATCCCCCGCTACAACGAAGTTGTCGGGGGATATTGAAACGGGCTTCGTCCGTCCGTCCGTTCGTTGGTTCGTTGGTTCGTTGGTTGGTCTGTCCCGAAATCGTTTCCGGAGCAGATCTCGAA
>JAUELE010267609.1:0-18407 GCA_031471655.1 Diodora aspera | reverse complement strand
TTGTACTTTATGTCCAACTATGTGTTTACAAATCACATTGTGAGTGTTGATAATGATAAAGTTGTTGTAGTAGTATTATGGAGCCAGTTCGAACCTCAAAGGGATTCCAAAGGTTGTTACGTAATCTGTTACGTAGGAATCCCTTTGAGGTTCGAACTGGCTCCCTGGTTTGGGGGACCCTATGGCTCGAGCTGAGCGATTGATATAATTGGATCTGACAGGTGAGATAATTGGTTCTGACAAGTGAGATAATTAGTTCTGACACATGAACTGATAAGAACTCCTTTGACGTCCAAAGTGGTTTCTCGGGCATACCGTCCTACCTTGGACAAATTTGTGAGGGCAAATACATACACACGCGCGAACAATATTCTCATAGTTACGTCATTTTCATATGCTTTTGTATGCATTTTCCAGAAGCTCGATATATGTTGCGTAATAGTAGCAATCACTTTCGTATACAATATGTACAGTTAAAACGAGCTTTTAAAACATAGACACTTCTCTCGAATGATCATCGTCTCTCAAAAATAAATATGATGAGCCATCCTCCTCGTAGCACACTTCTGAACAACAGGAAGCGTAAAAAAGTCATTACATTCTCCTTTTTTCAGCATCAATCATAATAGGATTGTTGTGTACATATCACCCATCAGTACTAAGACCCATCAGTTACTATTCAGTAACGAATAATAATAATATGTCCCAAAACAAACATGCTACAAATGACCGACAATTGAATTGATGCAAAACACAAACCGTGCATGTTTATTCACAAATGCAAGTATATTGTTTACAAACCCATTCATACATCACATACATAAATAAAATCCATACAATGTTTAGTGTCCATTTTGTCTGTATAAAAGTCCTGTTCCCACGGTACCAGACATCGCTTTCTCACAAATATCCTACTCCATTTGTAGAGCATATCTCGCATATTCACAGTTCGGTGAGAATGCTATGTGCCTAGTCAAAGGATCATCATATGGTTCCCACCATCGAATGTCTACTCCACAATTGAAACACATCACACTATCTCCGAAATTGGTATACACAAAACCAGCCAATGCCATATCCATCGGCGACTGAGTTATCTGTTTAGGCCACCAGTAAAAAGTATGCTTTCTCCTTTCAACATGATCATATCCTCTCATGCGTAGCTTGAATTCAGCAGTCTCGTTTGGAACGTAGAGTTCAACTTCTTTCTGGTCGCAATAGAATGTCCCATAAAGTTTGCTGTAAGGTCCCCAGGGTCTGTTTGTTCCAGTAATAGCAGATGGCTGGTCGTGTGTAGTACGTAAACTGCATTCCTTCGAATTGTTGTCTGCTGTACACTTCTTAGTAAATGCTTCTTCCATAGTCTTTTGCCTATTTTCCATTTTAAATAGTTCCAGCGACTTCAGACGTCATGACGGGCGTGAATCATTCAGCATGTGATAAATCCTTCCAGCCTCTGTAGCAGCTAGCCTCTGAATGAGTGCTCTTTTAGTCGAACTAAGGTCCATCAGTGACAAACATCACGTGATCACTCGAACAGCGCCGACAACCTATCTCCTCCCTATAGCACCACCCTCATTTTACTTGGGCAAATGAAGTTTATACCATATATCAACCCATCTATCATTTAAGTCCGAACTCGGTTCAAAATGTGTTCCCAAACGTTTCATGCTCACTCCCCTTAGTCGATGATACATATAATAAAGCGCATACTGTCCACAAACCGTGCTAAACAAGCTTTGTAGCGTTTTTGTATTGTATTTGTATTTACAATAACCCTCCAATTTCACAAACGTTTTTAAATCCGGTAAATAAGTGGTTACATCCATTCCATAAGAATCAAATATTTCTACATATCCCTTATCTAAAACACCTATCACAATCCAATGTTGCCCCACACCTTTAGAATGATCTGTATTTGTTATATACCATAAAGGTAGCTTCAGCTTTTTGTTTTGTAAATTATTTCTATGCATTTCAAGTAACAAATCACTAGAGGTTATCCCCCCATAACGCGACTTCATTACACAGTCTCGCTTTACAAACATGTCCAAATCTCTGCCGTAAAGCATTTCGTATGCTGTGTACAAAACTTTCAAAGATGTAAAACAATTTAAAAAAAATATGAGTTTCTTTTACACGTCACTAACTCCCTACTAATACGCATCACAGCGACAACTTCAAATAGTTTAGATACACTATTCGCTCATTTATAAATATAATGTACTTTCTTGTTAAAGTTATAAAATTTGTAAACAATATGCAGTTGTACCTTTAACTCATGGTCACATTTCGAAACGTGTCTACATGAATCACACTATCAAATTCTTGATAGCATACCAATGTAAGAGCGTGGGGGGTATTCTGAGCAAACTTTAATTCTAAAGACACTTTACCTCGGACTTTTTCATACACGTGAGATTCATCAGATCCTAAGTCAGGTGTAAGATCACTAATTAGTAAAGTGAAACCTTTTTTAAAATCTTCAAAATCCACAGTATGACAAGCATTTTTCAAACCTCCCGTATGACGAAATAAATCTAAATAGCTCTCGTACAAGCGAGTACTATCATCTGTAAAATCCAGGTCTAATGTTTTAGTACCCACTTCCTGACCATTCACTTTTAAATTCACCTGAGTCAAATTGTAATGTTGAAAATGAAATGGGTTTGTGTTTGGTGTACCAGCAAAAGCTTCATTACTCACTAAACCTATTACTACGCGTTTCGGCACTGTGCCAGAGATCAAATATTCGTTGTTAAAGTATCGCACACCTGCCGGGATGTCGTGAGCATTACATCGTACCTGACATATTGGATATTTGGCAGTACCGCCTCTACTCAGCGCTTTTATGTGACTATTGCGAATTGGAGGAGCTATATTTACTTGTCTCATATGTAACTCTATTTCGTTTATGCGTACTGAGTAGTTGGTATGATGAGCATTATCATACATTAGAGCAAATCTGTCTGGACTTCTTATTAACTCTACTTTTAAAGGCACACCATCTAACAGATATCTATGTTGCAAAAAAATATCTGAATGCAGTCGTCCTACCAATTCCATACCCTTAGTAGGAACTGTCTTTAATCTACGCCTCAAAAACCCTGCATTACCATTACCATCCAACGCTAGAGAGTTGAACCTATCAGCTGTATCCTTGTAAAACCCCTCGCTAGTTAGGGATGTGCTGCACTGACTTTTATCGCAGCTCAGTAGATTTTCAATGTAGGCTCTGTACGGATACGTACCTAGTGAGTCGGATAGTTCCACTTGGTTAGCACCGGCTGTCACTCTCACTTCTCTGAACAGTGAGTGTAAAATATTATTAATGGGTGCTACTACATCCTTATGTTCAACCACCCGATTATTCGCATCAACTCTATCAGTTAATCTAGTATGACTACCATCCTGTCTAACTATCGAAAACACCACTCGCAAATAACATTCCGCTAAATCTATGTAACTGTTTACAGGATTGTTCAAATCGAATCGTATGGTGCTATCAGTAGGACCTAGACCAGTTACAGGAGTGTATTTTACCCAACTACTATCCGTCATCGCGCTCACCATCCCAGGTAAAGAGAACAAGTCCAGCTCGCTCTTAGTACACTGTACGTGCTGTGATTGCATCATAGCCATTTTGTCAAAATAAACGTCTACGTTTGCTCGAACGATGTTTCTTTAACCTTTTCTTACGCTTGCCTGATATGCCAGACTGTGATCTTGTCGAAGGTCTCTTCGCAAATGAGTACAATACATTACTGGTAGTGTTTTTAAGGGCGTCCCCCCCTCGTCTCTTTAAACTCCTTGAGAAAGTTTCACCACTCCTTATATCAGAAACCACATTAGCAGCAGCTTTCAAGCCTTCTTTAGCCAGCATTTTTCCTGTAGACTTTAATAAAGGTAAAGCTATTTTGCCTATAGAACCTAATAGATTACCTAGGCCCGCCCCTCTTTGATTATGATAGCGCCCTACGTACACAGGTATGTCAGCATGCGATCTCATATTCGTATTTTATCGATTACGAATCTCTGATACGTCTAAAGTGAAGTACGATCACCGAGCGTCCACTAGTAAATGATATAGGTCTACCCATGTCATCTCTTATAAGTATTGTTATGGTACGTATCTCATCAAATTTTAGCCTCAAATAATGTATAGGATTCTTTTCACTCGTGTATACCGTGTCCGATAACATGCTGTTACTCACTGGAATATGAGTCAATAGAGGACTTAAAGTATGCCCTATAATTTGGTCCGAAATAATGTCAGTGTAAATGTACATATTATAGAATATGGTATGATTTAAAAAAGAAACGCTCATATCCGCCTTGGTCTGATTTTTAACATCTATAACGCAATTACCATCGTTTATAGGTAATTTAGTGTACCCTAACATGTTTGCTACGTGACTACTTACAGTCACCTTCATATGCACTTGCTTGCCTTCACCAGACTCGGGATCCAGTGTATTCAATTCTCCCATGTAAGGCATAGAGCAATGTACTACGTTGCTTAAAATGTAAAAGTATTTACATTGTTTGGGTAGAGCAAGTGCAGTATGCCATTCTCTACTTTCTGCTATATTAACTGATGTAACACCATCCACTCGTCGCCACTTTTCTACATACTCATTTATCATATAATTTATTCGATCTATCAACTCCTCCAATGTGTAATTACTGGCAGGTATTTCTAATGGCCCTATTACCCTACTTTCAAAGGAATAAGTTCTATCTAGTATCTTTTTATTGTCTGAGTAAGCAGTTATTCTATAAGGGACAGACATAGATATAGTCATCTTGTTGTAAGGTTGTTTCAAATTTAACCAAGATGTAGGAACTTGTAAAGAACTTACTCCCACCTCCCAACTGCGTCTTTCGAGCTTTAGCAGATGGGGTAAGTCTATTGTATACGTATCAGCGCTATTCGTAGGTCTGGTTTCTGCGCTACCATCACTCGGTAGTGTAATGTAAAAATTTGAGGTATCGCTCATATCCATATCGAGCTGTTAACATTGGCTGTAGAGGCTGCCGTGAAGGGATCTCCGCGTAGTAAGGCGGCTAGATTAAATAGTCGTCTTAAAGGGGCTTCCACGGCTTTTATGGAACGTTCTTCTTCCGAGGCGAAAACCAGTACTAGTATCATGTACGTTATTAATAACACTGATATGCACACAGTATATACGGAACCACCTTTCAATAACCCCCTTATTTTTTCACAACAGAGCTTTGCCCCACCCACTGGTCGAATAGTGGGGGATATCCCTTCCATCTTACTAATATTTCAGATTTGCCCGTCTGGGGATTCTTTCTACTTTTTATCACCTTTTCAATATCATACACTTCTGGCTCTCGCACGGGTTGTAACTCCTCCGAGTAAAATGAACCTTTAATGATGTTTCCTGCATAATCACGCACTTTATAGGAGTTTGGACGTCTGCTTTTAATCAAGTGGTTCACATAAAAAATTTCTTTGGTCCAAGTACCTTCGTAACCCTTACCGAATACTCCTTTATTCGTACTTACTCTCACGGGAGTATTAGACATTATTCTCCTCCTTTTTTTCCATTTGCGGGCATTTTTCTTTCTAGCATAATCGTATACTTTAATTTCATCTGTTACGCTTTTCACTTCACTCGGTCTGCATCCTATGCTACTATGATACGAATTGTTATACGAATGTACAATGTCTTGTAATACATTTACATATCTACAATTCGATTTCGTAGTTAAATATCTCCATATTCTGGTTTTCAGAGTTCTTTGAAATCGTTCTACTACAGAACACTTCACATCGTCGTTCTGACTAGTATACACGTGCTTAGCTAAATCTGTCTTAATATAGTTTTTAAAAGTAATATTTACAAATTCTCCTCCCTTATCGCTCATCACACTATCAAACATTCTAGGATGAGCGTGCTGTACTATGCGCTTGAATCCTTCAGTCACTGTTTTGGACGTCTTATTTTTTAAAGGTTCCACCCAGGCATATTTGCTAAATACATCTATAGCGCAAAGCAAATATTTACAGCCCGAATTGGTATTACTTATTTTACTGACGTCGCTCAAATCTATTTGCCATAATTGATCCTTACGACATATGGAAGCGAAATATGGAGTGCGCTGTATGCTCGCGGTCCTAGCAGGTCTATGCAGGGTGTAAGCTGGCTGAGACTTAAGCCAGTTGTCAACCTGTTCAGGAGCAGGCTTAGCACTACCCCTTTTCCCTTTAACTTGTCTAAGTCTATTTATGAGACCAGCTCGGGAAGTATATCCTCTTCGTACATCGTAATATGTTTTGTGTAGCCATTTATTCCAATAAGGTTTAATTTTTAAAGGGCACCCAACTTCCATTTCTCCCTGCTTTTCTTTTTTGAGCTCTAGTCTTGGGGGTTGTTACGGCCATACCATACTCGTCTGAACTAACTGGTTCATGCTTGTACCTATCATTTTTAACATCTCTTTGCTGTGGATCTGTCTTATGCATTAAATCAGCTACCATGGACGCCCCAGGCAGTAGAGGGTCACTGCGTGCTTTACTTTGTCTTACTAATGCGCTGATCACTGAATGTATGTTATCAGCGCTAGAAAAGCTCGCATGTGGTTTTGATTCATCGATTAATCTACCTGAACTATTCAGCTTTAAGTGAGGATGTTGCTCAACAAAATCAGCTACTCTTCTACCCGCCATTCGTAGCGTTTTAGGAAGTTTATTCACTGCTTTATAAAGTAAAACACTAGCTTTTTCATCTGATACAGCTTCACTAACAGGATAATCGATACTTTGTGGTTCTAGCTTCGGATACGAATCACTTGTCGAGGTGTTGGGAGTTAGTGACGTTACTTTCACATTTCTAGGTATATTCTCGACTGTTCTAGCCTGTGTTTGCAAGGCTAGAGCTTTTTCTAGCAAGGTGTTGTATTGACGTAATTTGTCATACAGACTCGTGTCCGACAAGGGAGGGGCTGAGTCATTAGAAACTCGGGTCATTTCATTTAAATTATCCACTCTCTGCTTATTCAAGAGAGCGTGTGGTTTTAAAACACTCGTATTCACGGGACTCTCCATCCTTTCGTATACAGATTCCGGTATTAAAACCAACTTACTAGCCATACTAATGTCCGACTATCTTCGATACAAGACTACCTACAACTGGAGCTAATAGCGGGAGTAGAAATGGTAATATACCTCCTTTCTGAGACAATATCTTACGTTTGGAGGTGTCAGAACCCTTACCCTTTTTACAAAGAGTATGTAACTTCGCTCTACGTGCATTTAATTTTCGTCTCTGACCTGCGCTCAGTGGTACATTGCCAGCATAAATATTCATAGCAACTTCGCTAAATGTGTCTATGATTTCCTTGGGTAAAACCTGTAACAGCCTCTGTCTAACAGAGGGAGGTGCTCTACAAATATAATTCAAAATGTCTGCATTACGTTTTACTCTATTTTTACAACCCATATTTAAGCATCTGGCAAGGGCGGAGGAATATGAGGTACTGAAGGCTTTGTGGAGATGCGTTTGTTTTTGTACTTGTTCTTCACACTAGTTTTTAAGGAGGTACCTGACTTATCATCGTCGCTACTACCGTCATCACTGATGCTACCGTCACTGCTAATGCTACTGTCACTGCTGATGCTACCGTCGCTACTGGTCATCTCGCTATCGCTACTGGCCATCTCGCTACTGGCCATCTCGCTATCGCTACTATCGCTTTCATAATTGCTTTCATTATCGCTATCCATATCACTTTCATCGCTACTACTATTATCATTAAGCCAGTTGTTTTTAGACTTGCAAGCTAAATCACACATTTTCGTTATTTTTATGATTATTATTTCCGTGGTACATATATATCTATTTCACCAGCTGGCCTGTCGAAGAGCGCTGCTCGAACTCTCAATTCATCTGGGGTGGCAGGAGTCAAGTCCAACATTAAATAAGATTGAGGCATGCTGGTGGCTTTATTATAGGCATCTCTTATAAATGCTACTCCATGTTTACCCGGGAACATCTGTTTACCCAGATGCTCTATTTGCGTCTTATCTCTAGGATTTTGGTAAATAACTATGTGAGTGCAATTTAAGCTAATGGTACGATGTGAGGGTGTTTTAGCGAACACATTTTGTTGTAAATACAGTACGCTGGTCTGTCTGTGATGAGATCGTTTCACAAACCAGCGAAGTAATTCTTTCTCTTCTTCGCCCGTCAAGTTTCCGGCTGCATCATCTACTACTAGCCAGCTAGAAGTAGTGCCATCTATTAAGGGCTCAGCTTCAGCAATAGTTTTCACAAAGTGTACCCCAATGTTAATACCGCGACACAACATCTCAATTTCTTGATACAATGGCTGAGCTTCTGTGAAGGTCCATACAATGTTTTCGGGTAAACACGTTAGCAAAGGCCATTCCCCCCTTATATCATTCTCCAGCAATTTTTTAACGAAGGTAGATTTTCCAGCTCCACTAGGTCCTGCTATTAGCATTCGAAATATGGCAGGAAGCTTGATAGCATCTCTACTTATCTTGGTCGGGGCTGAAACCTTCATCATGCTCATCACTTTTATAAACCAAAATACATATGCGCATACACATGTACGATACTATCGCATTGGCGAAGATATAATAACTAACTCAGTATTACATTTGACATACAATTTATTATGAAAGGTACGCTAATGGAGAATGCATGGCACAAATAAATAAATAAATAAGAAAATACACATATAAATGTTATTTATGAGTCCATCACCCTCCGAGAGTAGTGTTACACTACATCAATTGTTTCACAAGTTTTTCGAGTTCGTCATTCACATTAACGTCCTCGCCAAAAGGGAGGATGTTTAAGCACGGAGTCTCTACGGGGTTGTTCAACACAGCACTATCAGAACGTTGAGGTGTGTTCAAGGGTTGTGACAGCACAGTTTTTTTCCTCTTCTGAACGAGTCGGGGATCTTTTGAAGCACTTTTCTGTCTCTTGTTATTCGACTTAGTTTTGGCAGCACTGCTTTTTCCTTTGGACTTCGTTTTCGTGCTGCTCGACAATGGTAACGGTGATGTCGTTGGTGGTGATGCCATACACATCGAATTCATTGTCACACCCGTTTGATGTTGCGCCCCATCCACAAGCGACATCGTAGCTGGAGCTCCCGTCGGGGGTAGACCTGCAATGCTAAACTCACTCTCCATATACTGCTGATTTAGTAAAGTTTGTGAGAGACGAATAAGGGCATTACCCGTCTCTAACACTGTTTGAATCAAGTATTGTTTAGCCTGCTTTTCGTTCACCATCATCACTGAACCCTCGCTGTAATTATGCGCTAGTTGAGCCTGAGCCATATCCGTCTCGTATGTAGTAATAAACTCGTCTGATAGATCGTCTCTCAATCACTCCCCTTTAAAGCCGTACGGCACTGTGTACGTATACTCCCCAGTGGCAGGGTGCTCTACTATTCGCCGCTTATTGTACACAAAACCGTATCGCTTTGTGATTGGAACCGTGTAAATATTCAAACCCCTTTTTAATTGGTTTGGATACTTTACAGGTATAACTTCTCTATCTCGGGATGGAGCAGTGGCTACTCGTACCAAGGAAGAGAAGTTCAGACTCACGGACGCTCTAGAGTTCAAAGTGAATCCCCGAATTTTACAAATTTCCTGAGCACCCTTCTTAGGCTTATGGTGTAATCGATAAGCATAGTTTTTGGGTCCGCAGGTTGCAAATTCTGCTATCCAGTTTCCTGACTCTAGTTCGTCCGTCCATTCACCCAAAGAGTCTCCTAAAGGTAGAGATGGTTCACCATGACTGTCACTGTCTACATAAATCACGCTATCCGTATCGAAATACAGACAGCGATCCCCTAGTAATTGTAGGGCATCGTACAATTTTAGTCTAGCTTGAGCAGTAACCCAGGCAGCCACCACGGGATTGTAGCTTTTATGAGGGCTATAGTGTTCAACAATAGGCTTAGTGGTGAGGAGTAACGTATCTGGTGTGATGATTTCCAGATCATGCAGTACAGTACAGGGGTCGTACAGGATCGAAAAAAACTCCTCCTCCTCCTGTATGAACACGGTGGCCTTTTTATCATTGGTTTGTCCAAACTTACCCCAAAACGAATTCAGCATAAACTTAGCCAATGCCCGTTTACCCGAGTTATGTTCGATTTCATCAGGGTTTAGTTCTACCCCTTCTTTTTCAAACACTTGCTGTACAAACCTAGCTCTACTCTGTTGGGACTGACATTCCTCTGGGTACCCACTAGCCTCCTGTTTGAGTTTGTAGAAGGCATCGATGTAGGAAGTAAACAGTCCCTCCTCCCCAGTTTTCCTATCGTACTGCTTAAAGTTGTAAACATGCCACACATTAAAAATACGACGAACTCTGTAGTCTAATTCCCTAACAGCTTTTTGTACTTCTATGGTTGTATACGTTCCTATCCAAGCTCTATCGTCCTCGCTATGATTACAGACTGATTGCTGATTGTTCATAGCGCAGGACTTGCAGAGAGGAAAATATAATTTTCCATTACACCTAAAAGGGAGTAGGGGGTGAAACAACTTTGAAGGAGGGAGAATTTCACACTGTATCAGACCGTCAAACTGAAACAGTTGGTCAGTACGAGGATTGTTTGGGACATGAGGATGTGAGACAGGAAATTTACCATATTTACAAACGTAGGGGTACAAACTACATACATCGGCATATTTGATTTTTTCGCCTTCTGCGCATTTTTTATGTAGTTGTATCCCATTTGTTCGACCCCCGTAAAAGGCATTTTGAGCTTGCAAAGGTTCGACCTCCCCGGGTACGGCATCTCGAGGGTCGCGAGTTTTAGCGTACTCACATTCCCATATGACCACAACCCCCGAAACCCTAGAGTGTCTCCGTATGCTGGCCAGTCTAAACATGGTACGCTCATATCTATCTTCTAGAGTGGTACCAGAGCCATTGTGTACGGAGCGACCTCTGTTTCGAGGAAAGCAAGCTTTACACCCATGCCAAAAACAACCCATGAACTCGTATACAGTGTTCGAACCCCTATGAAAACCATCCACTGTGTACGTATGTCTTCCACACTTCAAACTCATCTCTCTATCCACACTCACTCTTTGCATTCTCTCCACTGAACCGAGCCATTCTTCACACACTTTCGAGTGCCTCACTTGGGGATCCGTATAACCATTTGGAGGGATAATAGCTATACTATCAGGTTCCATGAAACGACGCCTGTATGTTTGCATGCATGACATAGGTAATGTCATGGCATCATAAAAAGGGTTCAGCTCATTTAGTTCGATAAATGTGGACGCAAAAGCAAGGCAGCCTCGACGCAAAATAGAAACATCCTGACGACAATATAAGAGCATTTGCTCCTGCATATCGAAAGGATCATGCTTATGCTCCTGATACCAGCTCATGAAACTTTCTCGCTCAGACACACTCATTCCGTCGGGGTCGTAAAACTCTACAGATGGTAAATGGTCTAAGCATTCATTCTGTCGAGTCGTTGTATTGTACAAATGAGGAAAGTAACCCTTTACTCCGTCTCTTAAGTTAAAGGTTTTACAGAAATTTTTCAAAGCTGTAGGAACGAAATTATGAGAGTCTCTGAACGTTAACCTACCAATGCTCATATTTAGAATTTTACCTCCCACCATTACTACATCGGGTGTGACAACCAAATGCTCCAGAAGGGCTTTTAGAATGAAATGATTGTCATACCCTCTAGCGTAATGAGCTATAGCCAAAATAGTTTCTGGTTTACTACTTTTCTTCTTTTTCCTAGAGTTCTTATGACGTCTACCTTTACTGTTACGAGCTCCATCGGCGAGATCGAAATCGGAATCACTATCATCGAATGGAGGGCGAATTAATTTAGAAAAGAAATCACCAGTTTCCTCAAGCGTATTCGGTCCGGAAATCACTACCTCACGACGAAAATCATTAGGTATACAACCAGTCTTCATTTCGGAGCGCCAAGGGCATAGGGGGCACAACAAATCAGAATCAGATTGCGCACACTCGCCACACCCGAGATGAATGACACAAAGGTTGGGTACATGCTTATTTTCGTCGTTCAGCATTGATTCAAAGTCATAAAAAACGTATTTAGTTTGTTTATAGTCGAGTTTGTCATCGTCCTGTATCCAGTTCGTTGGTATGTGGCAAAAATGTGATGGTCCTAACGGCCCCTTACAATGCATGCACATCCTACCACTGTTTTCACATTTATGACTAACAGATGCGGGCTTATGACATACATCACACCACGCTCTGTTGCCACACATTCCGCTCAGGTGTCTGCCATAGCAATACTCATTAGGAAACCATAATTCACAGCGTTGACATGATACACCTTCATTTTCATTTCCAATGCAACTCTGTGAATTAGACGAGCCACAACGAATGCAAGAGTACTCCCGTGAGCACGGATGCGTTTTTACATTGTTGTAACCTTTCCTACATGAGCGGCAGTACTGATGACACCCATAAAAACCTGCCACCCTATTAATCACATCGTAGTGGTTTTCATTCCATAGTAGATCGATAGGAGGTAAATCTCTCCTCCCAAAGTTGTCCCCTACGAAAAGTAATTTGGGGCCTGAACCCGCAGGGAGATGATGAACATACATCACTGCTCTGTTTCTCAAATGATTCTGAAACGCTGTTAACGAGGCACGACCATCAACACAGCGTTCTGCAGGTACGCCTGCCTCTCTGTATAATGCTAAAGTAGCACGAGTTTGCTGCCTGTAAGCATCTTTTAAGAATGCCCTTTTTGTACGCACAAACTCTCGTTTACTACATTCATCTTCGCCTAGGGGCGCATTATCATTTAAGAACAGAGCAGTAACTATAGCTCTACCTAGACAGAGTTCATCAGTATTTTTAATGGGGGTAATGCTTCTCCTATCTGTCAAAAACTTTGTGACAGTGACAGCCTGCCTGGCACTCATCCTACCCGCACCCCCGCCTACTCTAGCTGGGTTACGAACGATGGTGATCCGTAAATGCAGGCTAAAATCGAAACAAAAAGTTGTTTTGGATTGTCCTACATATTGAATAGCATTCAGCAATATTTCAGGAGTAAGTTCAGCAAAAGGCAAAAAACCTACCCTGATGGGAGCATCTAATTCCGGGTGCTGGATGTCAACAGCCAGGCGATCCCCCTCCTGGATATCTGTAAATGAAATTACACAATATAAACTTGGTACGCTATTGGAGTGTCAGTAGAATTCGAATGGTGATTAGTATAAGTAATTCGGAATTTAAAAAAAAAGAAGAAAAGTTATACAACATAATTCATACTCAAAAAACATACAGAGCAACTATAAGCATTTAATACTCACTTTGTAAGTGTTGCAACTCTGTTAGGAGTCGACGCAAACCTTGAGATAGTGCAGCTTCTGGGTCCTCGCTATTGTGGGCGTCTTGAAGGAAACGTTGATTAAACTGCACTATATACTCGATTTGCGCTACTCCGTATCTGACAGCATTTTGTTCGTTGTTCAGTTCCAGACGGAATGGTAAGTCGTTGCCTCCTATCTGATTTTGCGCGGGTGATGGAGGCATATCCCATTCAGGCTCTGAGTCCATAATGCCCTCAATGTTGTACTCGACATTTTCATTTGCAATGTCATCATCATCACTCGAACATTGCATTATGTCAGCGTCATCTTCACTGTCTAAGACAATGAGAATGTTAGCATCCTCTCTTGCCAATGTGTCGGTATCATACATACTTTCTATGATATCGATTTCTTCAGCGGAGGTGAGTGGCCTTGCTTCCATCGCAATTAATAGTGATACCTCGAATGAGTAAATGTTGGAATCGTAGTAACGCTATATTGTGTGTGTGCTTAATACAACTATCTTTAGAATTGGTGTAGAATCTGGTCTGTAAAGTAACCGCTAATGAAAACCAGATTATAAAATAGCGATAGTGCTTGTGTCTGTACTGCACAGGGAGCTATAATTAGATCCATGAAGATCTGGTTTAAAGTAGGGTATCTTTGATATTTACCTAAGATACAGACTTCTAAGACATGCCCCCTTATTTATCTGCTTAAGCGATCATTGTTTGGTGGACATATATCATGACTAGCACTGTATAATTTCACATGCTCGCATCTATAATTGACTTAAGCAGATACACATTTGGGAAACTTATCACAAGTAGAGACTTTTTAAAATAGGCGGGTTTGTCTGATTAAATTTAATGAGGGAGATACAATTATGATAGTACTACTTTGGTGGTTGATAATGCAAGACTTGAAAAGCATGTTGTTTCAAGAGCTGGTCACTTTGACTTGTATTATCCTCTAATTGCTCTAAACAGATGTATAGATGGGAATTTTAGTTTAGAGCTTCAAGCTTTGTACATACGTGAATGTGTCAGACACCATTATGATATGGCGAGCCTATGGTTAATACAGGACATGTTAGCGTTCGTATGATGTTGTGATGCTAAGTGAGTTCAAAGCATGTTGTTTCAAGAGCTGGTCACTTTGACGTGTCTTATCCTCTAATTGTTCTAAACAGATGTTTAGATGGGAATTTTAGTTTAGAGCTTCCACCTTTGTACCTGCGTGAATGTGTCGAGTATGATTATGATATGGCGAGCCTATGATTAATACAGGGCATGCGAGCATGCTAGCGTTCGTATGATGTTGTCATGCTAAGTGAGTTCAAAGCATACTGTTTCAGGAACTGGAAACTTTCACAAGCTTGAAGCGTAAATTGTTAAAACAGATAGATAATAGAGAAATTAGATTAAGAGTGGTGTCTTTGAATATACGCGGATGCTGCTCGACTGTAACTAATGTACCAGATGTGAGTATGATCGTCCGTGTTTGAAGTTTTGACAATAGTTGACTTTAAAAGAATACTTTTGATTTAGACTGATTAATATGTCGAGTGCTGAGCTACAGGATGGAGTTTAGTATCGCTAGCTGTGATTGGTAGATTTTTTCTTACTTTAGTGATTGGTCAGTACTCTCACACTCCGTGATTGACGCGTTTAAAAGATAGTGTATGTATAAAATAGCGTTGTTCAGCACTCTAAGTTTCATTCGAGTTGTGACTTCGCACTGAATACCATCAACTATGTCTGAGACGAAACCAGTATTCTGCATTAAGCACCCCGCTGAGAACCATCTATTAAGAGATTGCCCCTCAGCAGTCTGCGGTAATCATTGCTCCAAGCCTGTGGGGCACTGGGGAGGGGACTGCCCCGAGCCATGCACTATGTGCAATAGTTGCAATCATCAGCTGCAGAAGTGTCCAAAATACAAGTCTGCACTTAACAAAACGACGAACTTTACCTGCTTTAACTGCAGGGAAAAAGGACACACTGCCCAAATGTGCAAAGGTCCCTGTTGCGTTTGCAAAGATAGGAGGCATACATCCTATTTCTGTCCAGTGCGTCAAGGAAGAAAGAAACTGCTGAAGGGGGTGACTTCTACAGTGTTACCTTCGAATGGATGGGAAAGAGTCGAGGGTCCCAAGACAGTAGTGAACCCGATTGTTAATCAGGCTGGTACAAGCACAGGAGGCGATACACCGCACGGAACAACAAGTGTTAGCACAAGCAATCAGGACTACATCCTAGGGAGCAGTCCTCGTGGAAAGATGCCCACCGGTGGTAAATTCCGTAAGAAGGGACCTATTACGTATTCATCGGTGGGGTGTCAGACCAGCTCTGAAGAGTTAGATTCTGTGACGCCAAGACTTGTGTGTGGTGTGGCGTGTCAGACAGACACAACAGTGTTACATGCCGAAGAATATCGTCGCCGGAAGCTGGCAAAAATGCCAGTAGCAAGAATAAAACCGAGGACGAGGGCCGAGATAAATAACTTACGAAGAAGATTAACTTTTCCCAACGACTCTGAGGAGGAAGGTGCAATTCCGGAACAGGATGTGACTATAGTGACGAGTCCGGAAAGTGAGAGGGGGGAGGAAGTTGAATTTTCCCAGGATGCGCAAAGACAATGGTCCTCGCCCCCTCAAGCCTATCCATATTTGGATGAACTTACACCCCTGGACTCGGATACTGACTGACAAGGATATGTATATATATATTGTGTGTTTATATTGCCATTATGTCTGTAAGTATTATGTTTTTTCAGCAAAAAAATGAAAGTAATAGTTTTCATCATCTTATAGTCGTTTGTTAATTGATAGCTTGATTTATATGACAGTATTTGTATGGTTCATTGATTTAATGATAGGGTAATGGGGTACTATCGACTGCTATAAATACTCATTTATTGCAACACAAGGAACAATATTTATTAGCATTTTGAATGAATGAACCATACAAACATGAGTATCTTCTTAGTGATACTTTAGTCGTGAGCAAAGTGTTCTAAAGTGTACATGTTTGAAAAAACCCTTGTTTTCTTGTATTTAACTATTTATAATCAAATGTTCAGCTCTTAACATACTACGACAAATGATGGAGTGAATATTATGTTCATAATCGTATGACAAATACTAGAAAGCTTTTTTTCAAACATGGACATTGTCTCTAGCGAGGTTATAGCCTTGTTATTGACATGCATTCAGTCTGACCTGAGTGAGGATACGATTATGCGTACGATTGGCTCCTGATAGCATTACACGATGCCTGCTGAGTTGATGGTCTTTTCGCTGTAATGGCATTCATGCGTGGTGAGTTGCGTTCGAGCTTGAAGGCTTATTGATAACACGCATTAATGAAGGTGTTAACGCATGTGGTTCACTGTGGGGGGTACTGTTGAGTTGTGGAAATACACATTGCACACAATGGTTATTTTGAGAACCGTGCTTTCATGTGTACGCATTTTAAAAAGCTCGTTTCCAGAATGAGTAGTGTTTTACTTTTGTTACAATGAGTGCTGCTAAGCAGGTTATTTTTCAAATATGCAAAAATTGAGCTTTTGAAAAAACGTGTAGATAGAGAAGTATGGAGAGTAAACTGAACTAGTTCTTACTTGCTTGCGCGTGCGTGGACGTGTATTTTACCGGAGATAATGATAAGTTATTTGATTGTCTTTGTATTTGTCTGTTTCGCAGTTACTTTGCGACGCCACAGGCACGCCTACAAAGCCAATAATTATTTTGAGAGGGCTACAAGTTCATGGTGATACTATAAATGACTTTTTTTCGGTTTTTTTAACAGCATAAGCACTTAGTTATTGGATTGTCTATGTATTTACCTGTTTCGCAACTTCATGCGACGTCACAGGTATGCATACAAAGACGATTATTGTTTAATTTCTTTGAGAGAGAAGAAATTTATACATATTTACTCGACCATGTATTTGCCTGTTTCGCAATTACTTTGCGACGTCACAGGTATGCATACAAGGACGAGCTGACGTAACTATTAGTAGATAAGCGAAGAGTAAATATTTTATGGTTATATTCGTGCATATGGGTTTGATATTTTATTGTTCAAGGTTAGTGTTTATGCACGCGTGTTTTAAACGCCCGTTTTAGCTGTACATACTGTTTATGAAGTGAGTTATGTAACATATATCGAGCATATGTAACATATAAGTACAAACGACAGCACCTTTCAGCGAATGTTTAAGGACATGGAAATCAGAGTTTTTGACGTCAATTTATTCTGACTGAGACATGGCAGAGGAAACTGGAATTTCCAGCAATTGTTCACCTTGCGCAAAACATCACGTGGAGGTCCAGGCAAGAGTTTCGATATTATGTTCCCCCTCACAGTGTATATATAGTGTTAGGGTTATGGTCAGTGTTAGGGGGAGGGAGCTTAGATGCCCGACAAGGGGGTAGGGTGTGTAGCTAAAAACGATCATTTGCTAATCTAAGGCTCGACATCGAGACGAAAGATTGATTATTTCTACTTCAAAACAACTACGTGAAAAACACTTAAAACCCCACATCACTCGCTCATTCCAGTGATCTGCAATGCTGAGCAAAATGCAGTGCTTTATTTACAAGTTGTTCATACTACAGTAGGATGTACCCCATAGCCAAATTTTCTTCCGGTAATTCTACTATATAGCCAAATTTCCCCCTATATACATATAGCCAAATATCCCCCCAGAATTGCTGCTATATAGCAATTTTTTACCGGGGGAACTCTGGCTATATAACAGAATTTCCCCTTTATAGTCAAATTCCACCCCCTCCCCTGAAGAAATCGGTTGCAAACTGCCTTTAAGATGGACCAGTTGCAGCAGGCAACCTGTGTACGAGTACATGTCCAGACGATGCCAAACTATCTGCACATATGACATCTGCGTGCGTGCCATCCTACATGTTACTCAGTTACTGTCATGCAGTGAATCGAAGGCGTCAGTGGTGAAGTGAGAGCAGCACTGGTTTAATGGTGTGACTATTTGATTTTATTTGTTTTGTTTTGTTTGGGGGTTTTTT
>JAUELE010267598.1:0-10110 GCA_031471655.1 Diodora aspera | reverse complement strand
TGTAATTAACTGCCCCCCCCCCCCCCCCCCGTATTATAATGAATGTCCACAGTCCGAGTTTCTGTTGTTTTCGGGTCTCTCATGTTTGATGTTTTAATATTTTAATAAATATTTATTGAGATACTAGTAATTTACAGTGTACACGGCGTAAAACAACATTAAAGTATTCTTAGTTAATCTGAGAGGATTTCACGTCGTAATAATTTAAATGTTTACAAAGATATATTCACTGAAATATTAAGATTTACTAGGGTAAGCTCATATAAAATATTTTCTAAGTTCGTGGCGTATCAACAAAAATAACCAACGTGGCAGGCATCGAAATTGCGCCCCTGTCCAAACCTCTGATCTGACACCTATCCTTTAGGTAACTAGCCACCCTAGTGTTTCCCGTTTGGATCATCTTTTGTCCTGTTTTCTCCAAGTACTGCACAAGTGTTTAAAGCTTCAGAAAGCCTTCTTGAGGCAAGTTGAGGGACACAAAGTGAAGTCAGTGGTCGCTACTTTCTCTGGATAATTTTGTCACACTTTGCGTCATACACTATTCAAGTATCAATGCTTCCTCCACACATATTTGCACTGTTGATGGACGCACCGTGGATCATCTATATCACGCTTTAGACATTCAAGCACTTCAATAGTCGTAAAGCTTCATAAAGCCTTCTAGAGGGACAAAAGTGAAGGCTACGCGTTCTGGTCAAGTTTTGCTACTTTCTATGAATCATCTTTTGTCACGCCTTTGTGCAAGCCCTTTTGTTGGATTGATGGACACACGGAGGATCATCTTTTGTCACACCTGTCTTTAAGTACTGCACAAATCTCAATGCTTTTCCACACATCTCACCACCAACCGTGTACGACTTTGCACTGTTAATGGGCTCAGAACGGATCACTTTTGTCATGCTCTTCCTCAAGAACTGCACAAGTCTCAATGCTTCTTCCACATCTCACCATCAACCTTGCACCACTTCGCACTGTTGATGGACTTACAATGGATCACTTTTGTCATGCTCCTCCTCAAGAACTGCACAAGTCTCAATGCTTCTTCCACACATCTAACCACCAACCTTGCATCACTTTGCACTGTTGATGGACTCACAATGGATCACTTTTGTCATGCTCTTCCCAAATAACTGCACACGTCTCACTGCTTCTTCCATACATCTAACCACCAACCTTTATTTAGACCTTCAAGCACTGCAAAAGTATTAAAGCTTCATAAAGCCTTCTAGAGGGACAAAATGAAGGCTACGCGTTCTGGTCAAGTTTTACTACTTTCTATGAATCATCTTTTGTCACGCCTTTGTTCAAGCCCTTTTGCGGGGTTGATGGACACACGGAGGATCATCTTTTGTCACACCTTTCTTTGAGTACTGCACAAATCTCAATGCTTTTCCACACATCTCACCACCAACCTTGCACCACTTCGCACTGTTGATGGACTCACATTGGATCACTTTTGTCATGCTTTTCCTCAAGAACTGCACAAGTCTCAATGCTTCTTCCACACATCTAACCCACCAACCTTTCGTCACTTCGCACTGTTGACGGACTCACATTGGATCAACTTTGTCATGCTTTTCCTCAAGAACTGCACAACTCTCACTGCTTCTTCCATATATCTAACCACCAGCCATGCACGACTTTGCACTTTGATGAGCTCACAATGGATCACTTTTGTCACGGTCTTCCTCAAGAACTGTACAAGTCTCAATGCTTCTTCCACACATCTAACCACCGGCCATGCACGACTTTGCACTCTGATGAGCTCACAATGGATCACTTTTGTCACGCTTTTCCATAAGAACTGCACAAGTCTCAATGCTTCTTCCACACATCTAACCACCAACATTGCACGACGTTCCACTGTGATGAGCTCACAATGGATCACTTTTGTCATGCTCTGCCTCAAGAACTGCACAAGTCTCAATGCTTCTTCCACACATCTAGCCATCAACATTGCACGACTTTGCACTGGGGACTGGTTCGTCATGATAAGTGGTATATTCTTCCTACATCAGAGTTTCAACTGCTGCTGCGACTACTTCCACACCAACTACAACTACAGAACCAACATCTACAACTACAGAACCAACATCTACAACTACAGAGCCAACAACTACAACTACAGAACCAACAACTACAACTACAGAACCAACAACTACAACTACAGAACCAATATCTACAACTACAGAACCAACTACATCTACAACGGCAGAGAGCACCACAGCAACCCCCAAAAGGTAGTGTGGAAGCATCCCCAAAAATGTATAGCGCTGAAGCTGATACATCTTTGAAGGAACTGTTTGGCATTGACTGATCCTCTAAGAACACTTCCCATATATCTGGTTTTAAGCCGAGCTTCATTAAGATTTTGTAGGGCCTGGGCTACAGGTCCTATGACGCACTGTGAGGCCCTTCAGCGGATGCAGGCCCCTCAGCTGCAGCCCATTTGCTCCAAGACTGAATCACATGAGACACCTCAACTGTTTCATATCGGAAATGTTAGATATTAATAAACAAGGGATAAATAAACACAATCCGAAGCATTTCTCCCAGTGGTCAACTTGTCATGGATGCTCTGAACAAATTGGTTCTTGGGTTCACTGTAAAGTGAAGATTCATGCATATGTTCATGCTTTGGTGGACATGGAACATCAGCTCATATTGAAATTTCGGACAAATGAACATATTTTCTTAGTTTTACACTAAAATACCAGCTTCAGCAAAACTAACATACCACCTATGGGTGATTACATGAGAGTTGTTTACATGGCTGCTTTATTTTAAGGAAGATGAAGCATCCCAAGACATTTCTGAAGATTTCAGCTTTCTAGAAACTGTTTCACACTGTAAAATGCAATGACAATGTGGTACATAAGAGGCAAATGATATTATTTTATGCAGAAACGAAAACCTTTCAATGATTTGCATTCTCTAATGGTTCTGAATCAGATCCACTCTGACATCGTTCATGCATCTCAATAATATTAGATTACTATTTGTATACCATAGTCAAGCAAAATAATAAAAACAGAATGATAAGCTTTTTTATGTTTCTAGTGACGACTCCACGCCAACCGATCCCGAATGGGTGACAACTTCAACAACTGAAAGACCAACCATAGCCCCGCCCACCACAACTCAGAAACCGACAACAGAGAAACCAAAGAGACAGCCGAGAATCAAACCCCCAAGGATCCCATTCTCCATTCCTGCTGGTAAAAGAGGAAGATGTGCAATCAGAATTTCCAGTGAGTATGAACCACACACTAAATTTTCAATCTGAATCACAACAGGTTGCTATATTTTTTCAGACACTGCCCGTTTCTTCTGAGAAGTGTTACCAACAGCAGAGTAACCTAATGCTAGTGCCAAGTGAAACAAGGCGAGATGGGGATCTTTGACTTTCTATTGTTTTTTATCATTCTCTTGTATCACTGTCGCCTCAGAGTGAATCTTGCATCTTGTGAATCCCTGTTCATAAAGCTATCCTATGGCTGGGATGTCGTAAATTTACCCTAACCTCTGGGGAACTTGTCTCAACCAATTCTCAAAACTATCCAAAACATAGGATATCCTGACATATAATTTCAATATTAAAATAGGGCGGTGCTCCATGCCAAGGAGTACATGTAGGTACTCCTAAGTTTCCACAGTAAGTAGTACAGTGCTGTATGAAGGAGTACCGAGTGTGTAAACATAAACAAAAACAATTGAAAACTGTTTTCAGTGAATGTGTAATTGAACCAAACAGAATTATGTAATTGATATTCTCAACGGAATGGGCCTGTTATTTTACAATGCAGACCAGATACGCTGCAATACGTATGAAATGAATGTACAAATACAAATTTACGCGCACTAGATACGGATATAAAATTAAACCTTGCAGTGGATAGGACCATTTTATGAACTGGTCTTATCCCAGTTCTCGGATGCCATAAAGTTTGGCCCAAGTCATTTGGATCAGTCCGAGATTAGGCTAGCTTCTTGAAGCAGACTGCATGATAAACTGAAATGTTGTGTGCACATGTTGTGACTGGTTTGTGCACAGCCAAGCCTATTTGGCAATTTAGGACTTAGTGGAGAGTGAGAGAAGCTTAGTACGGATGGGCTGGAGAGGACAGGTAACTGAAATCTGTAGTCATCCCTGTATGAAAGTACATGTAGTATGCAGGTGACACTTTAACCATAAGCGCTGCAATCAAATGAGGTTCCAAACTGTTGTAACTGAAAATCATCAGTTTTCAGGAGAAGCTAAAAACTTCCCTTCTTTACGCATTTAGTAACAAGATATTTGAAACGTGGGTACTAAAATATGATTCTGTCAAATCTATTTAATAAAATCTCTCCAAAGTAGCATTGTTTATTGGATCTCCTGGCAACTGATGATTTTCATATACGAGAGTTTGCAACCTTACCCTTGATATCTTCTTCCTGTGTATCAGATTCCGTGTTTTCAACATTGTAGTCAGCATTATCTTTTTTATTTGGGTTTACAATTTTTTGAAAAGTAGTTCATATTTTGTCACTGTTGAGTTTGGGGTAAGGCACCAATCCTCGGCCCCACATTTTAACAACATTGCAGTCAGCAGTATTTCATCCAAAGTAGTAACAGTTTTGTAGACTTCAGAAAAGCTTCTGAATATCATTGTACTATTATTTTGTTCCAAAGGAGAAGATCCCTTGTCCTTGGTCCAAGGCAGCCTCAAGAACTTTGTTGCCTTCAGAAGGGGAATAATCTCAATCATCTGCCAATGTCAAGGTCACCTGGTGTACAACCCATGCAGGAAGCAATGTGACTTCAAAACCAACAGAGCAACTTGTACCCGATGGATATAACCGGGTGGATGCAACGATCATGCCAAAATTCCAAATAACATTTGTTGCATTTTTGGCATCGATTTTAAACTTAAACTACCCACATCCATCCTTATTCAACTTTGTAGATGAACTTCTATGTACAGAACGACTGTGCTTTGTTGTATTTTGATGTTTACCACTATTTCCAGACCGGTGTTGCTCATACAAATATATGTGTGATCATTTTCTACATTTTCTTATTTTTTGTATTGACAATGTAAGAACAATAAACAGTTATTGCATGTTTGATAATGTCTGTTGTCGACTTTTCTCAGTGGCTCCATCCAATTCAACAAAGCTGTGTCTCGTCCTATTGCACAGCTCATTATGACTGTTACACAATTCGTTTTTAAAAGCAGAAATCAAGGGTTGTATTTATAAAACTTCTAAGAGTTATAATTTACTCTTAACTCTGTATCAAAATCAAAAACTCAAGTCCAAATATGTTGAAAAGTTTGTTATAAATGGTGTTCTCAACCATCCCTTTTATGGACTGCTGGGAATGACTTCAAATTTAAGAAAATTCTTAGAGTTTTATAAATACGGCCTCAGATATGCGAGTGAGTGATTTGGGTTTTATGTGGTTTTTGGCAATCTTTCAGCCACATCATCAAGATCTCACCAACATCATGTCGATGTCGGGGCTCCTGTTTCTCCGGGCTGAAAGAGAAGTGCCCGGGCGGGACTCAAATCACAAAGGCCAAAGCTGACAGTTTGCTGGGCCGATGCTAACCACTGCACCATCCCTTGCCCTTGAGATCAGATATGTACTATCTGTAACACGTTTCTTACAAAAGGGACAGTACCACATCCTGGAAGCAGCCCTTCCTATTAGAAAAAATTACCTCGGCAAAAAAATTGCCCAGGCAAACTTGTTTGTGTAATTTCACTTTCTCAAAGATGCATCATTTAATGTTAATTTGTACTGTAACTGCTTTCTTTTGCTTCTTCTTCAATTAAGACCGTAATTCAAAAGCCCCCGGAAATAAACCGAGTTTGGTCTCAACGGTGCTTATGCGATGTTGTAAACCATAGCGCAAGTGCCATTGAGACCGACATCCAGGTTGGCTGGAAACCAGAAGAAAATAGTGACTGAGCTTGCGCAGTTGTTTCCTGACATTGTAAACTTCTGATGCGACGTCGGCAGCGAATATCCATTCGTTCCACATTAGAAACGTAAGATTTATTTAATATATTTTTCCGAGGGCCAGGTAAAATGTGTCTGCATTTACCTCGGCATTGTCGATTCCTGAGGTGAATTGGAGGGGTTGTATATATTCTGCCATCTCTCCGTTAGCAGTTGCATGCACAGGACGGGGTGTATTCAGTGAGGTTACTTCCAGGAAGTCAGTTCAGGTTAAAGATGAAACTAATACCGGTAGCCAAATGTAAGCTGAACTTGTGCAAAAGTCAAAATATTTTTTGGTGGGCAGACCAGTGTGTTCAGACGAGTTCATTTAATTTTGAGAGGTTGACAAGGTGCACAACATCCAATTCATGACAAATAATAATAATATTAATATAGCCACTTATATCGCGCTAAACTCCACACCACGAAGGGGCATGCTCAAAGCGCTCCACATTATTACGCTGGTCATTCGGACAATGTACAATTCAAGAGCATATCTCAACTCTCCAGGGAGTATACAACCCAAGCTGCCTGTTAGGCGCTAGAAGGTTAAGTTTCACAACTGCCATCACATTCTGACCAGATACCCATTTTTACAGCTGGGTAGACTGAGACAATGTGGATTACTTTTCTTGTCTAAGGAAACAAGACAGTGTCATAACCGGGAATAGCACTCCGGACCTTGCGATTTGTAGGCGGACGCTCTACCTGTGGACCACTGCGCTCCACATGACACCCATGACCAAACCCTCTGATGCATTGTGGTTAGTCTACCTAATTTATCATGAACATGTATGCTGAAGACGATGAATGCACCCACAATTAATAAAACAATAAACAATGCAACAAGAAGTTCACAAAGTCTCAACACAAGGTACAGTCTATGTAACCTGCCATCCCTCAATCGGCAGTAGCACACTTTGGGTGGGTGTGATCAGTGAGGTTTCAGCGCAGGTCATAGCTCAACTGACATTTGTTAACCAGTAAATCTGCCGTAACATTTCTTTCTGATGGAGTAATGGGCGTTCAAGATACAGCATCGTTGTCAATCAGTAATCCATATCATCTCCTAAGATGATCACAAGTTGGCCTAAACTGGATACAAACCCACAAAGATCAAAGAGGACAGGTTGCTTAGTCAGCATGATACCAAATTGCATCCAGTGCTTAAATCAGATTGTTTGCAAAGAAACAAGTCCTTAAATACACAAGCATATAGTCAGCCATTTAATAGCTCTCTTAATGCTCTTTACATTAAGCCTTTGTTCACTTTTCAGCTCTTCTTTTATAGTCATGACAGACATACTCTGCATAACAGTTGCAAGGATTATGTACAGTCGTGCCCCGCTTATACGAACGCTTGCGTGTTTTCACAATATGTCCGGACAAACAAATTTACGGATATCTGAAACCAGATACTTACTGGAAGAGTTTATTCTCTTCAATTATGCACCACATGACAAACCAAAGACATGTGTAGGTTCGATCTTTATTAACAAATATATGTGCTAATAATGTTTGCTAATCATTTCAAGACAAGCTGATTTTTCTCTTTAAACATACAAATTGCCGTTTTGTGTGCTGTGACTGCACGTCGCTTATGTTTTACTGGTTGAGTGAGTGAACTCCAAGATGCGTGTATAAACATCGTCTGGATAGTTGAGTCAACTTTGTGTGTATTTTAGTGTTTGCTGCGTGAAAATGATTGTCCGGTTCCGAAAACTGGATTTCGGGATAAACAAGTACATTTATACAGTATTTATTTAGTTTTCACTAAATTTTGTCCCTTAGCCGGGGTTTCCGGATATCTGGTGTCCGGACAAACAGGGCACGACTGTAGTTCAGTGGTATCTAAATTCACTATTATCACATAATTCATATATTACCAAACACCACATAAGTACCTCTGCTAAAAAGCACTCAGGCTGAATAAACAAAAAAGTTCAGCATTTGAATGACGCAAAAGACTAAAGCATACATTTATGCTCTCAACGTTCATAGTTTATCTTGGAAGAAGATGTAAACTTTCACCAAACTACAAAGTACCTTCCTACTCCCATGTAGCAAAGTTGCTGAAAAAGCAGGAAATCTCTGAGGGGTACCACTGTACTGTGATGAGCAGGCTAGCAGCAAGAGTCATCGATTTAGTGAAACCAGCATGACTTCTGGAAAAGGTCACCATCTCAAATACGCATATGATAAACAATTTGAATGTCCGGAAATAAATAAATAGAACCAGATCCTAAATGAGTGAGGTTCAGCTTAGCCTTTTCCTTTGCCCACAGAACGAAAATGTTGGTAGTAGCTTACAGTCACATCGACCATGAGGTCTTGGGTACATTCAGGCAGCTCACCAGTGCATTTACCTGAAAGGAAGTTTTACAAATTTATAGAAGTCTCAGAACATTCTTGTTTAAGTGAGTGAGTCAGTAAGTAAGTGATAAATTTGTGAATCAGTCAGTGACAAGGAATTCAAGGTTGGTTTTCACAATCTTTCAGTTCAGTTGAGTTTACCTCTCATGCAAAATGTTGTGCAAGGTGGACACAAGTGGGCAGACAACTCTAACAGATTGGAAGAAAGAAAAGTGGAAAAGTGAAAGTGCAAGAGATCTAGACTAAGCCACCTCTTACAACAAGCACTGAGTTATGCTCCATGATGTCACTCCTTGGAAACCCTATGGGTCAGTCTTTCAGCTATATCACTACCAACCAAGAGCATTAAATCTGGTCTGAACTAAAATAAGCTGACCACCAGCAGGTCAAGGCTGACATGATGCAATCCCATGCTCCTGTTGTTTTCAGTTGAATCACTTGGGCTGTCAGACCAAGATGAACCTCAGTGATGGGGATAAAGCATGTATTTGCGTACAAACGCAATCAAAGTATTCCCAGAATGCAATCATACTAAAACGTTTGCACTCCAAAGAGCAAGTGAGTGAGTGAAATGGATTTTTACATTGCAGGGGGCAATATTTCAGCCATAGCGCAATGTGATGTACAAGAGGCACATCAGGAAAAGGGACATCACAGGATCGATAGTAAGAAAGAAAGCAAAAGATCCTCATTTTAGACGACTCTTAAGGCAAGCATGAGGATACTGGGATCCTATTCGTTCTGGTGTTAGAGCGACATCCCCCGGGAACCCCATGGGGTGCCAGGCAAGTGAGTGAGAGATTCTGGATTTTACATGGTTTTCAGCAATATGTCAGCCATATCAACACAGTGGACTTCATGTCTGGGACTTGAACCATGATTGCGAAGGCTGGCAGTGGTAATTGTAGATATTAACAAACCTTTTGTTCCCCATTTCCTGTCATCAACTTGCTTAGCTTTTTCTGTATGTTGTTTCAAGATGGCTTCCAAATCTTGTTTTCTCTCATTCAGCTGAACTTGACGATCGAGAAGTACTTCAAGCTGATTCGAAACATCTGCAAGCTCCTTCTTAACCTTAACCAGCTCACAGCGATAATCTGAAGACAAAAATAATTCTATTTGTTGAGTATGTTGCTGTGACCTATCATGCTCTTTTCAATTCTGATAATATATTTTATGTGCCATTTCGAACAAATATCTCGGACATTGAGAGTTTACTAGGCCTACTGAAAAGCAGTCTGGTTCCCGTAGCGTGACTACGCATAGGAACAAAGTCTACAGTAAACTGTACAAAGCAAGATGATTTGATGTGGTGAAACCTGCAACATGTGGCCTATGCAAAAAGTCAATCAGGCTAGGTAAATCAAAAAATACAACAGAGTCAATAAAATATAAACAGTGTGTGGGTATATTGCCTCATTGAAAACGGGTTACTGACGTTTTGTACCCAACCAGTTGGTACTCGAACCATTCAGACCCTTCATAACCCATCTAAATTACAAGCGTTTCGTACTAATGTTTCAAAATAATTAAGTCAGTACAAATGACATGTTACATGTTTTATGTCCGGAATAAAAAGTTAATCAACTTTGTTTCCCCGTTCTGCTAGGGTACGGTATAATTGTTTTCTTGTGTTAAAGGGACATAATCAAAGTTGCAGGTACACCAATTGATGTTCAGAGCTTGTCTTTCTGTTGATAGAGTAATATAATACCGTGCTGTATTTGTTTCCGATGTTTTAC